>CALNHX010002574.1:0-174422 GCA_940337035.1 Agriotes lineatus | reverse complement strand
TCCTATACTTTGAAAATTTTGAACTATTGTAATTCTTCTCGTACCAATTTTTATATATCCTCCAAATTAAAATACTCCCCTTTTTGTAGAAATGCCAAATTTTTCGCCCTAGATTCTCTAAAGCCATAATACCGAAAATATTGCGATGGTTTTCTTTCTAGCTTTGAAGTTTTTCTGTTTTCAACGTGCATTACCTTTTTCGTAGCTAGTAACAATTATTAAAATTGTTATATATTATAGAACACCTAAAAACATTGTTCTACATATTCATGCATATTTACCTATTTGGTAAAACTTACGTACTTACAAATATGTTTTTACCTCTTTCCATTTTGTAATTTCAAATAGCAATGGGAATCAGTGTCAAATATTTTAATTTCACATTTTAACTTTAGTAACTTTTAGTAACTACGATAAGATAACCGTTAAATTAATTTCAAATTAGGGCCTGCTCTGATAATCTAGATTTGGAGTACATATACATACAATTGATTTGCAGCTGGCTACTAATTTTCATTCTGTAGTAGCCCATTTAAAACCACTGGTCGGAGGCCGGAGGCTGTAGAAATAGCAAATCATTTATTTGTTTGGTGGAAGCTCAAAAAATTGGAACCCTTTTAATTGATTGCAATAACAACTTGATTGTTATTAAACTAGGCATTACTAACAAGGCATGAAAGTTAGCTGTTCGATTCAAGTTGTTCAAAACATTTATAATTCAGGTATATTTAAAACCAACCTGTTATAGTTAGAGATATTTGTAATATTCTTCCCTGTAGTAAAAATTCTCGGCAACATCTTGAAAACTCACTGACTACTTCGTAATTTATTAGACAAATCTCTTGTTGGAACCAGGATATTTAAAAAAACTTACTTAATATTTCTTTTCCTTTTTATTAAATATAAATATGGCGACTGAGCCATATGAGTTGAATCTTTAGTATACATATTATGGAAATGTATTTGCTCAGTTTAGTAAGAACCGTTAATTAGAACCACCTAAAACGAAACCATTGCAAATCTTTAGTTCTAACGGAATAACTACATAAAACCAAGGAACACTAACGCAGAATTTTAGATTACTTCCCATCTGAAATATCAAGTCTCATCTGTAGAGTAATTAGTAACGGCCCTTCGTTCTTTTTGTAGGTCAAACTTTTAAGTGGTCCCTAAACACTAGCAATCGATGTGGGCGCAACCCAGCACTCGAAAATATTGCTGCTGCTTAATTGAACCTATCTTGTCTGTAACGATTACACTTTCAAGAAGCCCCCTTGCGGCAGAAAGCCGGAACAAATTTTCCGAAGGTATTCAAATTATTTTATATATCAGAATTGTGGAACGTGTTCTATTTATGTTTATTTATTAGTTTTATTTTATTGTGGCGTCATTTTTAGATGCAGGATTGTCATTAATTTTGTATCTTCAATTATTGATATTATTTTTTTTTTATTTCAAAACTGGATGTATCTTCATTAATGTTAAATAAAATATAAAACAGAAGCAAACATAATAACAGAAACTATATGACTAGGTTACGTGTAATAGGTACATATTAACAATACCGCAAATCCAAGAAACCACATCCAAGAGGTTTCAACTGGAACGGAGTATCAATATACAGGTGATGCATTAATCACGGGCGATGTAATTACACTTCATTGTTTATGGATTCGACGTAGACAGATTACAGGACCTTGTCTTTCATCAGTACAATTAACGCAGACGTAATGAACACATAGGCCGTGAAGCGTTTCCAAAATTGACATTCCTCATGCGAACAATGATGCATTCTCCGTACAGGTTGACTTCCTGAATGTAGATTAATGGCTTTTATGTGCTAACTGCTCGTTCGACGTATTCATAACGTTTTATTATTTTTAAACGGAGGAACTTTAATGAAAGCAGTTTTCTAAGTCTATAAGGCATTTGAAAAAAATATTTTAAATGTTTTAGAAGTTATATCTCGATTTTGCTCTTACAGGAATAATAGTTAAGCTTTTAATTTCCGACTGAATGTAGTAAAATAAGCAATGCTAATATTTATTATCATGCAAGCATATATTCGGAAATACCAGATTTAGCCATTAGTAAATTACAAGCCCTCACATTTCCGTAACTTTCATAATTCAGCAAAACTAATGGAATTACTTAAACAAGCACATGGTTCAGGTTCGCGTGTTCCCAGGGGCTTGGCTCAAACATTTTCACTAACATTATAGTTATTACCGGACAGGAAATTTTTTAACTTGTTTGCATTTTCCATTTGTTTATGCCGCCAAAGTAGCATTTGCTCCACAAGTTATTTTAAGAGTGATTTGTATGTTTACAACCAGTTTAAACATATGAACTGCAGAAGCGTTTGAAATTGAGAGTATTTTTTCCTTCAGCACGTGCTTGTTTGTTGGTCTTGTAATTATCCCCAGAATTCAAAGCTAGTTGGGCAATAACCCAGTCACGTTGCGGATAATTCCCGAGAGTCATGTGTTTAAGTGTCATTTAGCTCTTTTTATTAATCTGTTTATCACAGCGAAATTGCACAATCGAAACCTGAAATACGTGTTTTATTAAGTAAAAAACTATCACGTGTTAGTTACTAGTTACCTGCATTGATTCTAGAGATTAGTTGGATTTTTTTGTAATGGAAAGGATTGGTTGCATATGTTGGCATTATTAGCTTGAAAGACTATTTGGTATATTTAATGACGTTCATAATGATGAGGCATATTGAAATCATACAGCGCCTCCACCAAACGTCCCTCCTTCGGGTAATAATATTCGACAATGTGTCTTTCTGTTAAAAATCAAACAGAGAAAAATGACGACAAAGTTACATTACATTCTCTGCAGGGTTGCAGTGCACAATATGAGCAAAATATGAAAACTTTGCATTTTATTGTCTAAAAAGTGAATTATTTGCTGGAACTACGATTCGTAACTCTCGGCCATTGTTCGCATTACTACTTCATATTTTTATTGAACTTATCGACTTCAGAACTTGGAGAGTACCAATAAAATACGCAGTTTTATAGCTCCCACTTAGTATATGAACTGTCCCAGTTTCGCCTTCTATCCCCGGTTCTGCTTATAAAGTGGATTGCATTGCGTTATTTATCTGTTTTCATAATCTCCTTCTTTAATTTTTTTTCTTGGTGAAACATATTTGAAAAATTGTTAAACTATCTGTCAAGGAAGCTAACTCTGGAACCAATAATATCCCGATTTCTACAAACTGGTCCAATCTATTACGAAACGTTATTATTAGCACGTTAACAATCATTTCTTTAGAAATGCTACAAAAAGCTGCTACAATTTCCCGAACGACAAATTAATGACTATTTGCTTCTTTTGATATTGGCTCATCTGTCGGGGGCCTTGTTAGCTTTTGCAACAAAATGTTCTCTGCTCTTTATAAACATCGTCGGTAGCGTCTTTGTTAAAAATAATCTCTTCAATCTAAAACAAAGTACCAACGTTTTTATGCGTATCCTTTAAGAGAAGTCTCATCAATAAAAGAAACTACAACCCACATGCCAATTCCAACTATTACTCGCGTAGACAACTGCACTTTGGGACATCTTTCTCTAATTGAAAAGTGAGTTACCTACACGAGGGTCCCTGGGCGAGCCCTTGCGCATGAAATTTTAAATTCTAAGGGAAAGAAAGACCTTATTATAAGTGAAATACGGCACGAGCAAGTATCTTTATTGCTACAATTTGTATGGAAGCTTGCCAAGTTTTCTCAATAACATAATTCTAAGGGACTTCAAGACTCCATTGTCTGGTTTGCTCCACCGTTTCTTGGGGTCCATAACCCTAAGATATCGCTGTCGTTACCATGTTAGGCTTAATGAAAGTGTGCAACAACGACAGACGTGCATTGATTAAGGAAGTGTCTTGAGGTGACGTGGTGCATAACATTTCAACTATCTACGTTAAATTGGCAAAACCACACATCGCAGGTGGCATAAATGCCCTTGATCTTGAGGCGATGCTTTTCTGAGAAGTATTGCGAAGTATATTTTGAGCAGTGTTACAACACGGTGTTAAGTAATTTATAAAATATAGTTACACCTACATAATGTATTTAGTAATTATTAAACTATATATAGTTAAATCACAGTCAAAGGTTAATTTTATAATTCCAGTTGGGTAGCGTCAATTGGTATTTCCGTAAACAATCAGTTTTCATTGCCCACCATATTTATTTAAGGAGGACCAGTGAATAGCGAATAGTTTCCAGATGTGCGATTTTCTAATAGACAAATAATTAAAAATACGTATTATAGTTCACAGATTTCTTAGCACTTCAAATAGCTGTACCTATAACATTCAATCGGTTAAGCCTTCCGTAAAGATGCTGATTTATTGTAGAACGTTACTAAGTCGGCTATTGCAGAGCGGAGTGGATCGCAATCCAGCTGTAGTTTTAATTGCACTGAATGAAAATAAGTCAGAACGTCAAACACCTGATATAAAAAAATGAAAACACTATTGGATGCAGGCACTCTGGTTCCAAAACAGCGGACACAATCGAACGTAAACAAACGTTACCGTCAAGGGTCTCCTTCGCGATTGTAATCTTAAGAACAAAAGGAAAAATATCAATTGGACTATCAATGCTTTAATGAATAACTAAACGTGAACAGAGATTCACAAGGGTATCGGTAGATGTACACAATCATACAGGGTTCTAGTTCTAATAAAACCCAATAAATTCAAAAATATTGGAATGATGTAATAAAAAGTTTTGTTATACTCGAAACGGACTCGGATATCCATTTGACTGTTTAGATTATTATTATACAAATAACACTAACTTGTATTCAAAACGAACCAAAAATTCAAATTATTGTTATGTAAATTATTACAAGAGATTTTAAGAAAAAAATAGTATACGGGATTATGCAAGCACATAATAAGAGCGCTCGGAATCGATTCGGCAAGGAATAAAAAACCTAAATTGAAAAAGCATCACTTTGCATTAAAAAAACTACTGAGTAAAATAATGTACAGGTTCCGTTGTACGACGAGACCTCACCATACACACGCAATTCTAGATATGGTACTTTACGTCGCACATAATTCACACTACAATCTAAACTATGTATACTAATGGTCCTAAAGCAGAGCCTTCTGGTACACCTACCGTTGATTTAGAAAATTTCAAACAAATATGATATTTTTCACTTTTTAGTGCATGCAAGGTAGAAGCATTCCGCTGTTTCTGATTTATTTATTTTTAAAGTTCCAACCAGAGTTAGCTTATGTGCTTATGTTTGTATACTAATATTGATGTGCCAAATAAAAGGTTTGCCTGTGTGTACAACTTGTTCATGATTATATTTCACCCAACTTTATTGTTTGGTGCAGTAGGTAACAGGGGAACATTTTTATTCCATATAATCTTCCAGGTTGTTCAATATCTTACATCTCAATTTTGAGATTATAAATATTTCTTGTGTGAAACCATTGCATTCAGTATTTTTTCGATTTTGTTGAAAGAAGGCATAAAAAGTACAACCAGGATAAATACTCCTAAATTTAATTCTTTACACTATCCACTATTTTTTAGTAACAAATAATACACTGCGAGTATGCAAACACAAAAGGATTTTACTAATAAGAGCTCTCTGAATCGATTCGGCGAAGTACTAAAAGTCCTAATGTAAAAAGCATTAAGAAAAACTACTGAGTAAAATGATTCGTACGCTCCGTACGACGAAACCTAACCAAACAGATGCAATTCTAGATATAGTACTGTATATCGCATATAAAGTAAGCTATTAATATAAACGCCGAATAGTGTTCACATATATCGCTGTGAAATCCGCCGTCTACTATTCTTGACAAATAGAACATACAGGACAAATCTATAAAATGCACCAAGTAAATAAATTTGGTAAAACACTTATGATTCCGAGGAAAGCAATGGTGGTGGTTACACCACGGGTACTCTAAAGATGCAATCCCTGACCTTTCTTCGCCCAACATTTACGTCAAAAGAAAGTAGAAATTGCAATCGACGACCGAAATGAAGCCTGGTAGCCCAGGCAGTAGGTTTTTTCAGCGTGCAACGTTTAACTCAACAGATGATAAACAGCAATGTAGAGCTCGTACAACAGGGTTCCTCAAAGATAACGGGAAGAACATCGGAGTTACTTGAAAAGTGTTATTAATCAATCCGCCAAAATGTCAGACTACATGAAGATAGAACGACAGCAATGCCATACATCAGATTTTCGGCGGCCCACAGGTAGTTTTAATTCCAAGTACTGTGAAATCCTGATTTAATCAGACCGGTGCAGCAATTCACCAAACTATAAAAAACATGTCTGTACCAGATTATCGACGATTTTTTGGGATAAATCCATTTACTAAACGTCACTAAAAGCAGCCACAAAAAATGCATCTTGTAACATTGAATGTGAAATTAAGACTCGAAAATTTCTAAAAATGAAAATTGAAAATAGCTTTACTTTGAACCATTTTTTAAATGACGAATGCTCATTGCGAATCTATAAAATACCAAAACCTATATAATTCACTTAATATACAAAGCGACGTTTAAAATAATCGAGTGTACTATAAAAACGTGGTTTCTTAAGTGATGGATATTTGTATATTTACCTAGGAATTAAAAAAATAGGTGCAGGGAGTTAGTTGTACTGAAGTTATCCCCTACTTAAAAAAAATAAATAATTGCAATGTAAATGTCAGTGATCAATCATAATAAGAGGGTTTAGTAAAAAAATGAAAATGTACTATAACTAAAGGCTATACAATTACAACGAATTAATTGCACTAATATTTACAAACGTAAAGGTAAAATAACGGTTGATTAATGAATTAGTGGGATCTTTAAAAAAATTTTAAAAAGATTATTCTAAAAGATCAACTAATATTTACATTTTTAGATATTGAAATAGATTTAAAAATCTAAGTATAGCATTTTTCTGAAATTCCATTTACTAAAGTTGTTGGTATCGCTTATTATTGGAAATTACAAGCTTGATTTTCCGTAAAGCGATCCCACTTCAGGCGCTCAAGTAAAAATGCTCGATTATAAGCTCGCTTTCTCATCCGATGTTAAACAGTTTTATGCGCAGCTGTCAATTTTATAGACATGCCGATTGATTGATTACGAGAAAAAACTCGGTAATCTGAAAAAAGAATAACTGTTGTCCCGATTTTGGTAGCTTGATATGTGTGTGATGGATAACACAGAAACTGCAGTGTCGGTTTGTAGCAATTAATCTACCGCGTGTTGTTTTCCAGAATTGAGTTGTCAACACGAACGCTGAGGGTGTTACGTAATTTCTCGCCCCTTTGATAATATAGTTCCGTTTTTCAATTTTCCAATTTAAGGCTATTGTCTCCAATATGTCAGAATCTTGATAACAAGGTTTAGATTGCTGCAACATAAAGCAACCAATATCGTCTTCGTTGTTAAAGAGACATGTAGGAACTGATTTCTTTCTATTTATGCATTATGATGGTTCATCCCTATTATAATAACGTAATGTTATTTTCGGACGAAATCATTCGTCCAACCTTTTGCAATTCTAATTTTGGGAGTTTGCAAGTTTGTTATTTGCCGAAAATGAGAGTTAATAAGTAATTAGGGCTTGCGCTTATTGGTTCTAGACTACAAAATCTGGATGTGGATCTCAATAACAACAACAGCCACAAACATCTAATGTCCATCCCACTACAATTTTCCAATCTGGCTTCGGCAACAATGAGGTCTTCATGCCTAAAACCTCGAAAATGCTATTCTCTTTTGGCTTTTTATATACACAGCTCAATATACTTGCTCAACGTCTATATCTAAATATTCTCTGCTACGAATGTTAATTAAACTCAGAAAATTCCCACTAGAAAGAAGCTAATAAATATTTAAATTTCGTAGAAGCTTTCAGTGTCTTTATGGCATTTCTCATTGGATTTCTGAAATGTTTGCCTAGCTTTACGTTACCATATCATCGCAATAGTATATATACAAATATACACACTTGATTTGATTAAAGCGAAAAGGTCTTCCACAAAACATTTTCTAAACGGGCCAATTTATTTTAACTTGACGAGAGGAACTTCCACGAAATCCGCACTTTCATATCATTTGAATGTAATGCACCAGCATAACTACTTTCGAATGAAACGATGTCTTGACAGCGACTTCTTGTTGGTTTGATTTATGGCTTCATTCTCTGCGTTTCGGACCATCAATCCTTTCATGCTGCGCTTATGCTCAGGTAAGTGTGTCAAAAGGAAATAAAATGGGGAGAAAGCCTGTCCTGAAAAGAAATACTGACGATGGACGAAAGGCCGCTCCTGTCTAACCGCAGTTGCCTGTGTTTGCTAGATAAATTGCATTTGTAGAGTATGCATGGGCGTGCTATTCCTGCAGGAAGTATAAATGTATATTTTATTAACAGAAGTAGGTAAGAATGTGTTGCTGCTACAAGTAGCGACAGTTAGTTTGTAAGTTTAATGTTTAAACGAATAATAAACCAGGCGATTTTGAAGCCAAGTCAAACGTAGCGCTTTTCCGTACCAAGTAAATTATATTTTATTAACAAATCCATGTACATGTTAGGTTATGACAAAATTACCTTAAATGAACTTTTTATCATTTTCGGTCATCATACTCAATTCCAAAAGACAGATCTTACATTTAAAGTCATAGCCAGCTACAAACTTACGTTACACCTTGGCGAGATAGTTAATTAATTATCAGTGAAATTTATAGCTCGATTTCAAGGATGAGGAAACGAAATTCAATTTTTCCGTCTCAAATGGCAGGACGAGGCAATGAAATAGCCTTGCGCGCTCTCTCGACCAGTACTTATGCTCGACAAAATATCCGAGTGGAAGCCTTACTTATGTAATTTTTCATTCTTTAACATGCGAAGGTAAAGGGCAAGTGTGGGTTGTGCGCTCCATATTTTCTAAACAGCCAAGATTTACGACTGCCGCTTCTAGGTCAAGTACCATGCTAAAAAAATCAAGTACAGCAATGTAAAGGATCAATATAGGGATAGGCAGAACTCTTGGCCATGATGACCTAAAGGCTTGTCGGTTTAAAAAAAGAGAAAAATCTGCATTTTGAAGAAATTATGAAAGTTGTCTGGTTAGTTGCCAGTGAAAAATTATTATAACCAAACTCTTAGTTTTAGTTCCTATCTAGTTATCATAGTGATAATTGATGTACACTATTTCTACTTTTTTAAATAAATAGCCTTGCATCATATAGATAGCATTCTTGGTAGTTACTTTCAAACTGCAATTATTGACAATTAGAAACTATGCGAGTTTAGGTGTAGTAGTAATTTATGTGCATCAGTTTTTGTTTTTTAAACAGTTCAATTTATATAAACAGCTCTTTAATTCAAATTTCTAGCCCAGTTTGCAAAGCTAAACCTCAAGATCTGGATTCCTCGAGAATTAAAAAAAATAGCTTATGTGAAAGTTACATAAAGTGATCATTTATTGTTTTTATAACTGACATTATGGATTAATTTAAATTTCTAGTCTGATTTGTGTGATTTCTTTTCGACTTTACACGCTATAACCTTCCTACAGCTTAGCTTTCAAAGAAACCGATTTGTCGATCTCTTATCTTTATAGCCAATTAATGTTGACCTAAAATATTCAAATCCCGGCTTCGGGCCAGCAGAGGAACGTTGCGGCTAAACAAGGTCTGTTCTGAGGGGCAGCGTTAGTTTACTAACAACATGCATAATTAAATCTAGGTAAAGTTGTAAGAATGTCTGCACCCCCGTTGAAATGCTCAGAAGATCAGGTGTAGCGCTTCTTGAAAAAAGTCTGAGCTCGCATACCATTGATTGCACGCAGCAAACAGAGAAAAATCTAAATATAGCTATTAATTTCCGGCTCCTGTATGAAATACAACCTTTTCCTTGCTTCAAGCTTAGTTATTCCGGATTGATAACTGCGTCGAGCTTGGGGGCTCGCTTTCTCCGAAAATATTCGATATACCTACTAGTCTTAAGAATTAAATACACTTTGTGGATCAGTGGATTTTTTCAGCAACATTTAATTTAATTCTTTATAAAGTCTACATTTACATGTTTATCAGATGCATCTTCATTAAGCGAGTGGTTTATAATAAGCTGCATGTGCCGCGTGCTTGCATATCCACTAATTTACCCATGGTTCTTAATTGGTTTGCCTATATATAATATATAATTTTTAATTATTTGCTAATTGAAATTTAATTGAAGATTTCAAAGTTTTAATCAATTTACTTGACAACACATACTTCTTCAACAGAATTTACAATAGAATCTAAACTATGTATAATAGTGGCCCTAGAGTAGATCCCTGTGATACATACACTTACCATTAGTTTAGAAAGTGTGAAACCAGATACAATACGATTGTGCACAAAGTAGAATTCTTTAGCTGTTTCTGGTTTATTTTCTTTCGTATTCCTTCTCCCCACGATCTTCGAAGTCTCCTTCTTTTTCTGTCTTTATTTTGGCATTCATTCCATGGCAACGTTAGGTAATCGTTTATTTCGCATTCCCTTCACATGACCGTAGCAAATTAACTGTCGATAACAGTATACGGGAGCGCCATCATTTCTTTTATTATTCCATTTGTTTGTCGATCCCTTCTAAATACCCTACATGATCTTCCCAGCACGTCCAATTCTACATTTGAGATTTTTCATTTGCCCGGTTTTCCACGTTTAACTTTTAAGGTTTTCTTTCATTCAGTTATTTTCTGTTACAGCAGCTGCCTGATATTCCAAGTTTTTTGCATAAAGTCGTAATTAACTCCAAAATAATTGATGTTACCATATAACTTTATATAAAAACCTTGAAGCTACCTATATGGGGCACATTTTTTGAGCCATCCTGTATAATCAAAAATAGTTTTATCATATACACTACCACCGTACCGACAGCTTTCATATAATAGTAATTTACGTTATAAGTCCGGTAAACGCAAGTTTACAGTAGCGAGTCCAAACGTTTCGGGACGAGGCGACGTAGGAGCCGAGTCTGGAATGTTGACACGAGCTACTGTAAAAGTTTACCGGACGTATGTCGTAATGCGTTTTATTTCATACTGCAATTATAAAATTTTTACTTAAAACTACAAAAATTTTTTTTCAATTGAAAATAATAAATAGTTTGATTATTGATTTATTTCATTTGAGTCCGGTAAAATATTTTATCGGACCTGTTTATTTCATTTGAGTCCGGTAAAATGTTTTACCGGACCTGTTTATTTCATTTGAGTCCGGTAAAATGTTTTACCGGACCTGATACCGTAAAGCCTCATTTTCCGGACTAAAATCATTAACTTAAACATGAGTTTTACGATGCAGTATGAAATAAACGATTTTTACGTAACGCTCGTAGTTTTAGAAGTATCTTCCACCCCCCGATTCGTTGCCGAACCCTGCATATTTGTTTTTTGTTTATTATCATTCCCATTCCTTTACATTTTTACTTTCTTTTACGATAAAGGAAGTATTGGATTCACCCCAAAAATTCGAAATTGAGTTTACAACAGATCTTCACGTTTTGGAGTCCCCCGAACCCAAAAAAACATGTTTTTGTTCATGGTTCTGTGTGTCTGTCCGTCTGTCTGTCTGTCTGCCTGTGAACAGAATATCTCAAAAACGAAAAGAGGCATGGCGTTGAAACTTTTGTGTACTATCTAGATGCGACAGCAAGAAAATTGCATAACTGGAAGTATGGTGTTTACTCTTGTGATTTTTCAGTTTTTTTCGATTTTTTTAAAAACGGCTCTAAAGATTTATTTAAAACTTTTAATGTGTAATGTGTATTGATGTGAGATAGGTGATTTTCCAGTTGAATACCTCTAAAATGGGTTTCTTTTGTGTTTTTCCCAATTTTTTTTATTAACTCCTATTTTAAATAGAACACCGGGTATATTATTACATTTCAAAATTCAAATTTTTGGCTAATAATTATAAGATCACTGTAAAAGGAAGTTGTGTGCGTGTATCACACCAGATTTTTTCTTCCAGGTTTTTATTGCCTGCTCAACATATATTTTAAATAATGTAGGAGACAAGCAACATTCCTGGCGTAATCCCTTTATTACCTTAAATCCAGTAGATACCCGATTTCCTATTTTGCTTTAATGCTGATTCGTCGTATATGTCTGCCATAATTATATCGCTGTTTATATTTGTTTCGTGCAAGGCTTCCCACGAGTAAGAGCACGTTGTCACAGGTGCAAATCACGTCCGACCATTGTACTCTTTTCGATTATTTGTTTCAAACAAAATAAGTTGGCAAGGCGAGATTGGCCAGCTCTGAACCCACTTTCTTCTTCCTCTCGAGCCTAGTATTTTTTCTCACTTTTCTATTTTTTAAACCTCCTATGGCTTTTATTAGATTGTCCATATTTATATGTGCTGGTTCTCCTGCTCTTCTTGTCGTGTTATTGGACTCTGCACATTGCTGCCTGGTTTCCGTTAACAGCTTTTAATAATAATCTCGATCTGTAGGTGTTAGTGATTCTTCATACATTTTCATTTGTTTGCGATATTACACTTTCTGTAAATTTCTATGCTTCTGCGCGTCTCCAACTTCCTACATACGTTTATATTTTCCTGCATCGTCGGTCCTATGTTCCTCTATTTTGTGAGCCGACTATTCTTCTTATTTTGCGTGTTTGTTCCATATATCTTTGTTTATCTTCTTCGCTTTTATTGTTTAACCACCTTAAGTATATATCTTTCTTCTCTTGTAAGGCTACTTCAATTTCTTCATTGCACTATATAATTTTGCTTCTTTAATGTGTTCATATAATTTATTAGTATTTTGATAGTCGTTTTCTTCTACCGTCCAATCTGTTATGGTACAGGCGGGTTGTACTTTCTTCTTCCAAAGTTCTTAAATTATAATGGATTATTTTTAGTATCTTACCTTCCTGTTCTTGTTCTTTTATCATTTTTTCTGTTGTAATGTATGAGAATGCTATCTTAGCCATTAGAAGCTGAAGGTCGGAACCACATTCAGCACTGCGATTAGCCTCCACATCGTTAACTTTTAATTTTGTGTCTTGGTGAAAAATTATGCAGTTTATTATTGTTTGTGACTGTCCTGGGTCAGTGAATATTTATGCACATTCTTATATTAAAAAAATAGTTTTGTTGGTTATTATTTCGTGTCTTATCTGTAAGCCTACGCAGTCATTTAGATTCTTTATGATTATTATGCTCGTATGATCACTTACATCGTTTATAATCCCCAGATTTTTTATAGAAAGCGTCTTTGTTTTTTCTTGATATGCCTACAATATTTCTTTTCTATCAGTAGAGATTCTTCTTTCTTTGCTGTTTATTCTTTTGAAACTTCACTGAATAGCTGTATCCATCTATTTCTTCATTTTCTGAGCTTTTCCATTTGGTTTTTGTTAACGCCACAATGGCTAGTAGTAGTAGTTATGGGGAGACCGAAGTCTAGCAAGTAGGCCACCATAGGCCCTTTTTGCCAACCCCATGCCATCCCCTCAACCACCTTCATTATCGTCCTCTTCGATGGGCTCTTCTCCCTGCTTAAACTTTTCTGATTTTCTAATGAAGATCAGAATATCGGCTCAGGATAGGGAGTTCAACCCTTCCGTTCGAAGCGTAGGTGCACAATGGCTATATTTAGTTTGTTTTTTCTTTAATAGTTTAATTTTTTTTTATTCTGATTCCTTGTATATTTTATTAATTCTGTCAATATTCTCATCTCTAGTATTTTAGCAGATAAAACGTTTTTACGGAGCATGACGTGCTGACCCATCTCCAACCCCCAACCTATAGAACCAGGACTAAGCAACATGGTATTGTTAATATAATCTAGATCTAACGAACTACTGCTTTAGTAAGCATGCACAAATTAGTACAAATGTAACAGATCCTCTGGTTATTGTATACTTCGATTGTTTTAAAAGAATATCAACACAATTAAAAATTGAATATAAACATGTTTTCCTGGACTAATAGAAGACATTTCGTATTCAACAGAAAAGAAACAGGCCTGTTACCCGCAAGATGATCGAATCCCAACCTTGTACAAAAAAATGCTAATAGGCTATTTACTTGGAAATATGCATTGAAAATTCAGGAAAAACTGTTTCCACAACGCTGCCCTTTTCGGTGTTGCAAAACGAATTCAGATTTTTTTTTGCCTTATTCAACTCTACGTTTTTCGCCGTAGGGAATCGCTAGAAGCCAATCAAGTTCTCACTTAAATTATTCGTTGTCCAGGTAGTGCAATTCTCAAGTCGGCTATGCCTTTCCAGATACAATTTTCAGGCACTCCTTCCTCGTTCGGATTAAGTTGCTTTACAGCTGGCTTTAAATTGATTAAACTAGAAGTAGTGACAATAGCGGGTAGAATTGTACATTTTACGGATCCATAAAAGCCCTTCGATATAGCTGCAAGTCATTGTTATAACGTCGACATTAAATTCTGCAGCGTCGCTGCCGTCGTAAAATCGTGACATTTCGAACCGGTGCCGGTGATGTGAGGTTTGCATAAAACGTGAACTGTTAGAGTTAATATCTGGCAATTTCGATTAATACCACGTAACCGAACCACTCCACTTAGAGGCAATTAGTCAAATTGTTATGCGGCCAAGAATTGGCTGTTTCGTATCCATGGTCCTTCAAAGGTGAGAAATTCAATAACAATATGCTGTGCGCCTATGCTGAGCGAGGGGACTAGGATGCTACATTTTCGCCCCCGTTAGTAGTTTTATGGCATGTTTGGGAATTAACCTCCGGGAATTTTAGGGACGCTAAGTTGAAATAAGGCAGTAAAGAGAGCGCGGAACGGTCTAATATGGTAATTTTTTCTCTATTTCTTCATTATTAAACAGCAGTTTTGCTTCAGTCTGACCTTGAAATGTAAGCCTTAGCTGTCATTTGGGATGGCATATAGAACATAGGATTTGAGCTTTCAACCTTTTACCTTTAGACATAGACACATTCTTGAATTTATTTCTAAAGCCCTAGAGATATTTATTTTGATCACCTGAACGTATGTTTGTTAGAAGTTCAGATATGTTAAGACCGAATCTTCACTTCAATTTCCTTGTCACCACACAGCTATTGCATGTATATTTTAAGCAATGCATAGGTTTAGCTTATTTAGGTAACTTTTCGATATACAGGCAGATATTACAATCAGCTTATTTGTATGCACCATTAGACCTTCACCTAAACCACAAAAAATATATAACTTAGGGCAATTATTAACGACTATTATAGAACGCAACACAATAGAGATTCTATGAAGAATAACATTAAGCTGGAGTACATTTGGACTAAGTTACATATTAAATTCTAGTATATTCAACACATTTCTTTTTAAGTGAACCAAGGCATTCTGCTTGTATTTATATGCGGTTTAGGAACATAGAGACTCACGTAAAGCAAAGCAAAAAAATAACGCAGGGATTTATGAAACCTCAAAATCTCGAAAAGATCGGAAACGAAAGCAATGCATCTGGATACAAACTGAAGTAAATGTAGTACATATTACCACAATAAACGATAACTGATTTACAAGACAATTAATAGACTGGAGAAAAAAACAAGAAAGCGAGATACTGGTCGACCAAAAACAAGATGGAGAGATGATATACAATAGACTGCAGGTATTCAGCGGATGATCAGAAAGTATAGGCTTCAGTAAATTTATCATTCAATTAATCTTATTTACTTCAACTATACACGAAACCTTCTCTTAAGCATCAACTGTTCTTATTAGTAGTAATTTTAAGAGAAACATTCTTCTTCTGATATGCCGATAGCCTGTTTCTAACCAAACAACATGTAGTTCTAATAGCTAAATGATGTGCCTGTAATTTTCTATCAAGTAATTAATTTTAAAACGGATGAAAGAATATGTAGTTAATACCTTCTTAAACGTAAATACCTTTGTTAGTATTTACAGCTGAAAAGCTAATTACTATCTGTAGCAAAACTGAAAAGTTCTCTGGATGCAATGGGAAATCGACGCTGGAAGCGCAGTTGTTCGCTTATGAAAGTCATATCGATAAGAACTTAAAAGATGATGTTATTGGTTGTTAGGCGCCACCGAGTCAATTACACTAGCCTAAGGTGGTTTCGTGGGAGAGCGCAGAAGCTTTTCCTAGAGGCGGCGGGAGAATATTGTGGTGCATTAAGCTTCGGATTTAGAATCTACCTTAGTCCGTATTGATGAAAATTACGTGAGGATGCACTGCGCTGTACAAATGAAAGTCAACCAGTAATTTTAAATCCTCATTCAGGTAACATACACAGAAAACTGCAGTTATGCGGACCCAGCTGAAGGTAAAAATCGTAACAAACATTGAGTTCACTTTCTTAAAAGGGTTTGATGCCTGATCGCTGATATCACGTGCAACGCACCAACACTTATTTTACAAATGCTATCTACTTGTCAAAACCATTCAAATATGAACTGTAATTCACACACATAAACACAACACACATTTAAAATTAACGGAAAATAACACATGTACCATTTATTTTATTCTAGAACATCATAGTACATTTCAAAATTAACGGCAAAGAACACACAATATTAAATGTTAAACCAAAAGTGACTTAGAGGGGTGCAGCGTCCAACTCCGTGCCTCGAGCGAAATATTTAGCCGGGTCTTGATGATCGCCTTAGCGTCAAAGTACCATCGAGTGAGGGACAAGCGTCGGTGTGGATTTAAGCACACGCTCACGAAACGTCTTATCAGACCTGCATCGGAATGCGGGAATAATACGAGATAATGCAGTTAATCATTTCTTAAATTCGACTGGGATATCGATATGAAATCTCCACGGAAATTGGAAAAAGTGATAGCCTGCGTCTTTTAAAGCCTATTAAATTCGTCAGTTCTTGAGCGCACGGTAAGGATTTGGCAAATGGCCATCTTTACGGAACAATTCACACACCACACGTAAACATAGCTTAATAGTCCCTGGTCAACTTTAAAACTAACTAGCCCATTCCACGCAAACGAACGTGAGACAAGTGTGAAAGAGCTCACTGTACGAGCAACTACCATGCTTGACGACAATTGCAAAACTGAATATATGTCACCCAACGCATTGATTGGTGCGACGAGCTCAACAGGACGAAAAGCTAACATTCCTTCTTCTTTCTTAGGCGCCGAACCTCAAAATTTCAAACTATCTTAACGAAGTTGAAGGAGTTGTATTAAAATAGAAAGTTTCCATCATTTAATTTAAGATTAATTTAGAAATTGTTTCTTCTAAGTAAGATTGGTGTCGTAACTTCCAGATATACATGAAGGCTTTCTGTGTGCTTCAGATTACCACTGACATAAAAAAGACATCAAAGCGAACTGATCGATAAAACTCTTAGGTTTTAATATCTTTAAGTTATACATTTATTTGTATTTGGCAAAATTTATTTTCAGAACTTGAATAGGTTGTTTTAAAATTGTACGGAAGATAAGCTTCTTATACGAATTATGCACGCTCAAGGAAAATATTACTTTAATTAATCTAATCTGTAGGCACTTTTCTTAACTGTACTGCTCGCTGAAGTTTTCATTGGATATACCGATAACTTTAAACACATGAAAGTAATGCAAATTTGGTAATATTCCAAGAGAGTTCGAGAGCAAAGCTGAATTACTTAGATTTTGTAAATGCAGTTTTGTCGTTGTACCAAACGTTGCAGAGATACCAAATAGCATAGAAAATCGACTTCACTCTTTGATTCTCTTTCATTAAAATTTATAAAGTACTTTTAAGACTACGCATAATTTTATTATAAGTGGCAAGGAATCTATCTAGTAACATGTTAATTCTATTTGTAGAAGGATTAATAGGAATCTCATTTTTCAATGTTCATAAATTATTTGCTGCTATTATAATTATATATTTCCGATCGTAGCGGGCGAGCAAACCCCAATTTACAACTAGAAAATAAAAAATCGCATGAAAGCACGCTTCCATTTTGATAATATGCCTTTTACATTAACTTCCACATCATACATCAAACATCAAAAACTTGGCGCCCTCCCAGACAGCAACGCTTTCAGTCATTTCGGTTTTTCCTCCATACTAATATTCAGTTTTAAATCCATCTTAATGCAGTCCATCCACTGGAGATAAAATCCACTTCAACGCCAAATGCAGCCCAGTGCAACCAGGGTGGTTGTAGTTTTTGGATTCGAGTAATGTACGTGTCGTGAGCAAATGTCGTGGATAGTTTGTAATTCAAATTGATGCAGCATCCACTTTGGGTTTGAATTTGAGCATTGCCGACTGCTGACACCTGCATTCGACACTGTTAGATAATGATTTAATGGCGAGTACAACTAAGTACACGGAATTTAATGTGGTCTTGGGCATGAGTGATTATTATTAACCTCTTGATTTATGACTATGCAGTATGCTGTTGATTATTGCACCTCAATAAAATTTTAAATTATGTTTAAGGTTGTATGCGCAACTGACGTCTCCTTTGTTCATAAAATAGTTTTCTTTTGAAGCGCCTTAATTGGAACTTCATTTCTGTATTATATTGGTTTCTGTTGTAATTGTGAAGATTTTTGAGGGTAGCCACTGGGAATGTAGTATCAAAATTAAAACTCGTCTCAAATTTCATATTTGCACTTTATTGCTGCTCTGCTGATTGCTCACTCATTTTACAAAATTGACACTTCATACGTTTTCCGTTTTTACCGACCAAGACTAAAATATACCGTACTATGCCACCTGGCATCAAAATAACAAAACATTATTTATGAACAGATGAGACATTGAAAAATTAACAATTTTCCAACAAACTCCCCCTGTCTCAGCTGTCATTTAAAACCAAAATATCATCGTAACATAATTTTAACTTAACTGAATTAAGAGGTTTCGTAAACATGTCTGCGATATTATTTCTTCCAGACACATTTTTCAAATCAAAATACCCTTCAGATAACCACTCGCGTATAAAATGGTATTTTACATCTATATGTTTACTGCGAGCATTTTCGATTTGACTTTGCACAAAACATACAGCCGATGTACTATCGGAATACACTAAAGGACGAGGAATTTCATGCTTTCCATTATTAAACAAATCAATAGATAATAATTTGTTAAGCCAAACTATTTCTTTAGCGCAATCCACGATTCCCATGAATTCAGACTCCATGGTTGACAAGGCAACTACCTTTTGCTTTGCACATGTCCAGTGTATTGGTACGTTTGCATACATAATAACAAATCCTGAGAAGCTCTTACGGCTATCTCGATCTGATGCATAGCTCGCGTCCGTGTATGCGTACAAATAATGTGCATTGTTAACACTCGATAAATCGATGCATAAATTCCTCGTCGATTTAACATATTTTAACAATTGTTTTAACAGATTCACATGAAAACCAGTATGTTCTTCACTATACTGTGACAAAAGAATAACACTAAATAATATGTCAGGTCGTGTTTTCATAGCTAAATACAATAATGAACCAATTACAGATCGATAGGGATACACAGTATCTAACTGCTCCCCCTGTCTTGGTTTTTCAACAACTACACCAACAGGAAAAGGAACTTTGATCTTCAATTCGTCATTTACATTGTATTCACTACAAATTTTATTAATGTAACGTCTCTGACTTAATAAAATTTTACCATTTTCACGAATAAATTCAATTCCAAGTAAATTTGTAACACGACCTAACGATACGATATCAAAACGCTTTGAAATAGCTTTGATAACTTCACTTTGTATATGCTCATTCTTTGTAAATAATACAATATCATCTACGTATACTACTAAAATAGCTTTACAACCTAAATGATAAACACAATTGATTCCTTTCACCGACTTGAAACCAATTGTTAACAAAGTTGAATCTAGTTTTTGAAACCACATTCGGCCAGATTGATGTAAACCGTAAAGTGCTTTTCTTAATTTCCAAACCATCGATCGATTTTCATTTGTAACAAACCCTTTCGGAATTTGCATGAAAATTTGTTCTTTCAATTCTCCGTATAAATAAGCACACTTGACGTCAAGATGAACGTCAAGCCACCCAAAAAGAACAACTAAAATACAAAACAAAAGTCGTATTATCGAAAAATTGACTACTGGGCTAAATATTTCGTTATAATCATGACCAAAACGTTGATTATAACCTTTCGCAACTAACCTGGCTCGAAAACACTTTACCTGACCATGTTGATCAGTTTTAACTTTATAAATCCATTTATTACCAAGTGGTTTACATTTAGGGGGCAACGGTACTACCTCATAAACGTTACGAGTTTTCAGGGTTTCAATCTCGTCTTGCATTGCATTTTCCCATTCGTAATGTTGAGGTCCAGTTGTAGCTTGCTCGAAGGTTTTCGGTTCCAGGATCGTTACATTGCATTCCGGTCGATCATCCGATGCTGCTCCGGGTCGAAAAGAAAAGAGATCATCTTCGTATTCGTATCCATATTCTTCACACCATGCCCGTAATTCTGGTCTGCTTCTGCAGATTTGTCCCGATGGTGAAATAAAATACACATCGACTCGACCCTCGGTTTTCGTCCATTTTCCCCGTGCGTGTTCCCTTCGCACCCACAACGTAATGTCCAAACGTTTCTTCTTTGGGAGTGGTTTGGGTGATGGCGGGACAACTTTCGATCGAATTCTGCTTGAGATAGGCGCTTCTCCTCCAATCGCTTGTGGGATTTCATCATCGGATTTGCTATCTTCTTTTCCATTATATTCTTCTCTCTCTGGAATGGCAGACAATTTCTTCTTGCGCCTCGTGAAATCTTCATCTGATTCACAATCATCATTATGGAGGTGAATTGGAGCTGATGTGCGGACTTCTTCAAAGGTTTCGCACGTAGGGACAAATTTTTCTTCTGAACACCAAGTCCATTCCTCGTCAATCGTGGTGTGCTGCGACTCCGTAATTCGATTGTTTCGAGGATTCCATAATCTGTAACCTTTAGTAGTCGTAGCGTACCCAATTAGAATGTATTCACCACCTCGAGGAACTAACTTATCCCTATCAGGGCCCAATTCTAGTTTATATGCTTTCGAGCCAAGCGAGCGCAAATAGTTTACGTATACATTTCGTTCATACCAAACACAATAAGGCACATCATTATTTAATTTCGAGTGCGGAAAACGGTTTTTTAAATAAATGAATGAAATTGCTAATTCAGCCCATAATCTCTTGGGCAGACCCGTTTGTGCACGTAAGGTACAAACCCCTTCAAAAACTGTTCTATTCATCCTTTCCGCAACTCCATTCATTGCAGGCGAATAAGGATTTGTAAACTCTTGTACGAATCCACATTCGCGTGCTAACTCACCAAAACGACAATTTTTAAATTCTAAGCCATTATCACAACGAACTCGTTTTAATTTGAGCCCCGTTTCTCGCTCAACACGTTTTAACCAATCTAGAAATGTGGAGAAAACTTGATCTTTCGATTTAAGCGGGAAAATCCAAGTAAAACGACTAAAGTCGTCAATTATTAAAAATGCGAAACGTGCTCCGCCAAGTGATGCTGTTCTACTTGGTCCCCAGAGATCCACATGGACCAGATCAAGTCTTTCTCTGGAGTTCAAATAACTAAGAGCTTTTCCTCTTTCACGAGTTACCTTAGCGATTTTGCATGAATCACACGCACCTACTCTGCGCTTGTTGTTCATCTTTAATCCGTGAACTTTTCTATTTTTCTTTAACTTTAAAATCCCATCCTCATATTGATGGACAAACCGTTTGTGCCAACGGTGTAAAGAAACTGACTTTTTACTTCCAATCAAGCAGCATTTCAGCAATCGATTCTTGCTTTTCGCTTTACAATGTTTTGTATTCGTGTGTGAATTAACAGACTTTTTATAATCTTTCAACATTTTATTACTCTTGGCAACCTCAGACTTTGTGAGTGCACTTATAATAGGTTTTTCACCAGTTTTGCGAACACATGGTTTGCCATAAGTAATATACAAACCGTCAACTAATTTCGCTCGTAATATAACTTGACCATTTTTATCAGTTATTTCTTTAATTCCGTTACAACCAACAGTTTTACATCCTTGAATGTCAAGTCTGCTTTCGCTAATCAAGTTACGTTCAAAATTAGGAACATAACATGCATTTGTTAACCTGATTATGAAGCTGGAATCACCTACTTGTGATTTAAAGAGGATTGTACCTCTCCCGGCTATACGACTTGTACCTTCACCCATCGTAACTACATCGTTCACAGGAGTGAAAGTCTCAAAACACTGTCGATCTTTGCAACAGTGATGTGTGCATGCACAATCTATGGCAAATTGAGATTTAAATTTATCAGATTGTGCATCTGTTATACAAGCGAATTTAGTATCGGTTACAAAATTTACACTATTAAAATTAGTATAATATGCGAAATCAGCTTCCAACTCGTCTTCGGAATAGTAGGCATAGTTGGCTTCTTTCTTAGGATCGGCTGCTTTCCTTTTGTAGTCCTTCCTAGGCTTTGATTTCGTCTGCTTTTCTGGAGTTTTCTGTCCGGATTCGGCTGACGGACAAACATTCGCAGCGTGCCCTTTTCCCCCGCAGGTCCAACACGTAAAATCACGTCGAAACGTCCTGGCTTCGTGGGCGTTATCGCTTTGTCCTCCCCCGGGCGACAGCCGACTAGGAATCGCACTGTCTGGACTGGAATTGAGCCGACTTGAAGTCGCATTCCCTCGTTTTCCATGTCCCCGAGTTGATCTGGAGCCACCTCGTCCACGTAACTGCGATGTGTAGTAACCCCTGGCTCCTCTTCCACCAGTGTTTCCAATCAGTTGGTCAGCTACAAGTCGATTGTGTTCAGCAAGTAGAGAATCTGCAACTTGTTTAACAGTAAAATTTGCATCATCGAGATGATATAATTGTTGGCGAATAGTAGAGTATACATCTGGTAATCTTTGCAAATATTTAAATGCGTGTTGCTCTGGATCTATATCGATGTTGACAGCTTTTAGTTCCTTAACCTTACAGTCTACCCGTCCGATGAAAATTGACATTTCTTCACCCTCTTCGATGGCTAATTCTTCGAATTCTGTTCGAAGTCTCGCCTTACGAACTCTCGACAGTGGTTGGTAGGTTGCTAAAAGGTCGTCCCAGATTTCTTTCGCCGTCATTTCATCTTTGAGTACTTGAATTTTACAGTCTTGTAAATGTAAACAAATAGTTGACCTTGCCTTTTGGCATCTCACTTTCCACTTCTGTTTCTGCTCTGCATCTGCAGGTTCCTTGTCTGTTGCATCAAGAATTCCCCACAGTCCACGATCTTCCAGAAGTAATCTGATTTTCTTTGCCCAGATTTCATAGTTGTGCTCATTAAGCAAATCGACTCTCATTTGTTGTAAACCTCCTTCTCGAGATTCTACCATTTTCGTGATAAACTTCGCAAAAACACAAAATAAACAGTTAGTCAAAATTATTCTAAACAAAAATCGTAGTTTTTGTTGTCTTCGAACGGCTGCAAACTCGTAAATTCAATCGAATAAGCACACACTGTTCGATTTTTCCATAAGTGACAACACCACAGTTTTTGTTCCTAAATACGCACTTTTTAAGTCGGAAAAATTCACTTAATACTTCGAACATACCTTATTACAGTGTCCACACGTGTCGTATAAATCGATAAGTAGTTCTTCCTACTCCGTTGAAAACTCGCTTGATCGGATTGCTGCTGGTTTTCTTTTCACCACTGCACTTGGGAACGCCCCAAAATTCACAATCTGTTTTCGGTAAATAAATGCATATTGATCTTCAAATTTGACTTCACTCTTCGTCTTTACTGCCTCGAATGTGTAGATTCACATCAAAATTAGCATTATAAAATAGTTCAAATTCTTCGGGTGGCCACTCGAACCGGCAACTTTTCAAATGCGTCAGCACTTCCGCGTTCGACAAATGGACCAATCCTGTGCGTCCTAACAATCGACGTTTGCGTTAGCTCCTAACCTCGTCGTTTTTCAGCTCAAAATAGACCCGATAACTTTTAATAATGATGCAAAAACACTCAATCCGGCAAAATAAAAACCTCGTTGCTATTAACTTCAACGTTTGAGACGAAATAATATACCGTTTCCTCTTACCCTCGTGTATTATCAACACGTGTCCGGCATATTATCAAAACGAACAACTGCTCCGTTCTTCTGATAACCACGCTCTGCTACCATTTGTTGTAATTGTGAAGATTTTTGAGGGTAGCCACTGGGAATGTAGTATCAAAATTAAAACTCGTCTCAAATTTCATATTTGCACTTTATTGCTGCTCTGCTGATTGCTCACTCATTTTACAAAATTGACACTTCATACGTTTTCCGTTTTTACCGACCAAGACTAAAATATACCGTACTATGCCACCTGGCATCAAAATAACAAAACATTATTTATGAACAGATGAGACATTGAAAAATTAACAATTTTCCAACAGTTTCCGTATAGGCAAATAACTTCGGAAAATGTATTTCAATCAGGTTTCATCTTATTTTAAAGTAATTATGGAAACTTGAGTATTTTTACAGAAATATTGCTGCTATTTAAAAACATGCACTATTAAAGTAGGGTAACTATCATAAGATAAAAAAAATGATTCTGAGCAGGCCTTGATGTGTTATACGTTTGGCAGTACTGAAGTGTATTGTCAGTCTATGTCAAATTCGAGATTAAAAGGTTAGGTTTTGTTTGTTGTTTGACACAGACTGACGTAAAACCTAACCTGCAAATCTCGTATTTGACATAGACTGACAATACACTTCAGTACTGTCAAACATCTCCAAGATTTATGCATACCTTCGTGATCTCTGAAACGGCCACATTGCCTCAAGAATACGCGAAACTACGTTTTCCTTATAAAATGAAAGCAGACAGTAGTTTCGAAAACCCTATTAATTTAACATTGATAAATATACATTTAAGAGAATACCAACTGAAGGCCAGAACCGCAGCAATCAATGGTAACAAAATAATCCCTAAAAATTGTACCTGCTTGTGACGTCACGTTGCACTGTGTATATAAAAAATGCTTAACCAGGGTGACGATGTAACCAGGTTACAAAAATATATATAAATTAATAGTTAAATACTGAATTTGATATCATACACTTATTTCTTATTGACTCTATTATATACCAAAGGTACCATTAGTTTACACAGCGATCAGTCCTTTGTGTGGCCTCGAAGTGATTTAAACACGCAACCTTCTAATCTGAAATCATGAATTACGATAAGGAAATCGTAACCTGTGTAGTTCGCCTGTTGGCGGGGCGGTAGATAGTATCTACCGCCCCGCCAACAGGCGAACTACACAGGTTACGAGTAGATAGCGGGATGAAATGGGGGTTCCTTCAAATATATCCGATACAGGGATCGAGATAAAATTCCTCGGTACTTAACAAGACGAGGGGGATATAGGGTAGTAGGCTGTCTTGTTGGAAGCTGGGTACATCCGAAAAAGTTGCGATTTTAAGAATGGCACAATAAGACTGACCCAACAGCTACCTTTACGGAACAGCAACACTTCTACCACACGCAATCTATCTGCTTGAAGTCAATCGTATCGCGTTCTCTACGTGAACTGGAGTCGAGACTAGTTTCTAGATTTCCTCAACTCTTTATTACGTACTTTGTCAAATTATGAACAATCATATTTTTGCAATTTGGGGCATATGCTACATTTATCCTAAATTCCAAAGTGCAAAGTTGGTCGCTATAGAGACTCATATAAAACTGTAGATCTGTAAGTTTGTAAAAAATATATTGTTCAAGTGGGTCAGCTACTTTAATCAAAACTTATTCGGGAAGCAATTGTAATAGTTTGCTGTAAGCAACTTGTCTACAAGAGTAGGGCTCTCCCTCTATAAAACAGATTATAAAGTTACCCTTTATTAAGGGTTAAATAGCGTAGTTAATTTATAAATACTTAATTCTGTTATGAATGGCTGACTAGTTTCGAACGGAACAGCTTTATGAACGCTAGAGCACGCCTTGGAAGCTAGAATTGCAGACTTAATTTAACCCAAACAATCATTTCACATTTTCCGGAAAAGCCGCACAAGTGGTCCCGGGGTAGTGTCGATAGTGAAAATTAATCATCAGTTGTCGCAGCGCAGTTGGTTAGATTCAGAATTAATTCACCGCTGTTAGGGCTAATCGACAACCCTTAAACATGACCGTTTTCATGCCAAACGAGACCATAAAATAAATATTTGGGCTTAAATTTTGCAAGGTTTGAAGATCACTGAGCAAATGTTTGCACATAGTAATAAATTCTTTGTATTCGCAAGGAAATTCGCCGTAATTGCAGCAGTTTAGAATGAGCTTTCCTCGAGGTTCATAAGCCTACGGCGAATGCGGTAGTTCCTATAGTATTTTTAATGTGAAAAATATGGCATGCGAATGCGACTCTATATTAATACTAGTTACATGCTATAGAAAATGCGTCACGATACACTGGCCGAACTATTTTTATCCGAACACTTATTGATTCCATTAGAATAATACAGGGTTTGGGCTAGAAATTCGGGTTTTCTGTGGCTACTTGTGCATTATATAAAAATACACTCGCTTGCTTTTGTGGAAATGCCTATGCAATAAATAATTTAAGTTATAATCGATTATGAATTATTAGACAGAAATCATTTTTGTACTCGCCTCATTTCGACGCGTATAACAAGTAGTCGTCGTATATTTTACCTGAGAACCTTGCTAAGGTTTCGGTTAAAAATAAATTGCCTCTTCCAGTATGTAACTTGAACAGTACTACATAATAGAGTTCCGATACGTGATAAAAATATAAGGAGCTTGGATGACAATTGTGTTAGAAAAGTAACCTTTTAGAAGAAAACTGTTCTTATTAAGCTTTCTTGCACAAAAGAATACTTAAATGACCAATACCAGCAGAAGAACTTGTCTGTTAAGGAAACATTTGTCAATTCGTGTCCGACTTCGTGAATTTAGGGATATATCTATCCGCCCTAGCGTGTTCTTCAGACACTCTTTCTAGACTGCTAGTTTTTCAGAGCTAATCATACTTCAAAAATAATTTATCGTAGGTTGTAGAGGTCTTTAACAGTTCGGAAACTGATCAATTCCATGGAAGATTTTTAGAAATTTGATACACGGATATTAGTATAAACTGTAAGTGACTGTGACAAAATTTTATTGAAAATGTGAGCTGAAAGGATTTTATGCTTACCTATAGATAGAAATGCGTGAAAGGTGATTAATTACTAATAAATTGGTCGTCGTACTAGAAATGGAAGTAATTGGGGCTCATCTAACATCCTATAGATTAACAAGCAATTTTCTAAATAACCTTTATTGAAACATACGTTGGATACCGTAATTAACTAGTTCTCTATATGTAGCTACTTTAGTAGTAGACTATTTTTTAATAATAACAATTTCTGTGCAAAACAAAAAATTTTGTATACCAATACCGAAAATAGTTAGACAAAATATATATGTATGCTAACAATTCACTAAAATAAACATTTGTTGATACACCCTGTAGTAAAGTATAGAAAGTTGGAACTGCAGAAAAATACTTGTGTACTATACTTTCTGCGTCTGCAATAAACTGCTTTTGAAATTATAATTTATGACGTTCATGGAGCTTCTGCGAATTTTATTTCAGATTATTTTTGCTAAAAATGTATGAAAATATTTGAACAATTACTGTATGTTATGTACCGCTTAAAACATGAAAGAGAAGATAAACATTTGTTGGTAAGTTATTACTCCTATTGGAATTTGTGGTTTTTCTACTCAACATCTATTAATAATTGTATTTCCCATAAATGGAAACCACATTTGCAAATTCTCCTACATGAGTTTAGATATATTAGTGATACTTTATTTATTACATAGTACTCGGAATTTTTATTTTAAATATAAGAAAAGTCAGTATTATCAGTACATAATACAATTATGTTGTAAAAATAAGCCATGAAACCCAGATGGACTTGTTGGCACAGCTGTGTGTTTTGAACAAACAGCAAAGTAAACATCATTCAATGGTTTCAGAATAGGTATATTCTAATGTAGGGGATTGCAAGACGAAAACAGTCGTAGATGAAATCAAAGAATCTATACAAAGTGTGGAAATAGCATTCTTAACCACAAGAATGACCAGGCTATCCAATTTATTAGACAGCAGCCAGACCACAAACGTTTTTAGAGAACTAAAGTGCAACGTGAAATAATGTTAATGTAAAGAAGACTAATATCTGCTAGATGGTGACACACAAAAAAAATATCAAAGGCAACATAATCGTCCTCGGGGTAGTTGCTTATAGCTTTGTTGGTAAGATACCCCATTGCAGGTGCATTGACCTCTCCTTTTTAGAAGGTTTAGGCATTAAGACCTCACGATTGCCGAAGTTGGGTTGGGGAGTTTCGGTTAAGTCAACACAAGATTTATATGGCCGTTGGAGTGATTTACTGAGGTTTTAACACAGACTTTCTGGTTCAAGACCAGAGGCGCGAATTCCCAACCACCGTTATTGCATCGTTTGCATTGTTTATTAAGTGGTATTAATTAAACTAGTTAGACGAGTGTATAAAACATCGTCTATCTTTATTGAAGCATCTGCTGCTTCTTTTTTCTTGTGTCACTGTCTCTTATTTGTTGTTCCTCTGATATTAATCACATTGATATATTGTGATTGCTTCGGTATGATCATATGACATAGATCTCTTATGATGTGTGTGATACATTAGACGTCTTCCAAATTGTAAAGTTATTATTATTATTATCAATACGCTGGGAAGATTTGAGGACAAGTCCTATACACTCTTATTGCATAATAAACATCATAAGCAACATTATTTGTGTACAGCGTGCATATCATTTTTATTTTAATCACGTTTGTCTCAACAAAATGCAGTTACACTTTAATAATAATTTCTCTAGGTTTTTCTTAAACAAGAATTAAGAAATGTAGTATTTATTTATTTATATCGCACTCAGCCAATAGCCGTTAGGCCAATTATAGGCGTCGCTGTGCATTTATGGGGACTTCCAACCCCACTAACGACTGCCATGATGTTGTTATGACCGCCGGGACCAACTATTTCCGTGACAGCCGTATCACGAGGCGCCGAGAGATGCAGCCGTGGAACTCCCATCCAAGTTCTGACCAGAAAGAGCGTTGCTTAACTCTGCTGATCGAACGTGGACGCCTGTTCAAGCTACACCACCCGTGACCCAATATAATCGAATTAGATTATTTTTCTAGGTAATATTTCATTATCAAGCAAAAGATATTATGATCAAAAATTATTTTCATCTAGTATGGCTATGGAATAGTTCATAACTTAGGAATTCAATTATAAGTCACTCAAAAAATCAAATGTCAAGTTTGAAATTAAAGTATACACGTAGTTGCATTCATTAATTAGGAACTACTCCATAGCTATACTAGATGAAAATTATTTTTGATTATGTTTTAGTTAATTGAAAAGCTTCATTGTATTCCTCTTGTTTAAAAATTAAATAATTTAAGCCGGTAAATCTATTAGAGTTAGTAGTAAAACCATTAATGTCTAATTATACATTTCACACTATGTAACCTCCATCCTGTTTAATGTAGTTTATAAATGCGACCTGCGTTTTCTAATCTTCTAAAATGGAACATTAAGGTTTGCTGCAAATGGTTTATTTTATGATTGTGAAGCACGATACGGACCGC
Organism: Agriotes lineatus; assembly: GCA_940337035.1. Taxonomy (NCBI): domain Eukaryota; kingdom Metazoa; phylum Arthropoda; class Insecta; order Coleoptera; family Elateridae; genus Agriotes; species Agriotes lineatus. The sequence goes on along the minus strand of CALNHX010002574.1, from coordinate 144,699 downwards.
AACCTGATAATGTATTGTTTACGGGTAAGTGTGTAAAGGAGCAAAGAATTGAATTCAATAGAATTGGGTTTACATAGTATGCACTGGTATTTAATGTCAGAAGTCTATGACCTGAACTAGAAGCGTAATAACGTTGGAACATATATAAAATGTAAATAAGCATTGACAGCACACTTTCCAGAGGAAGTTATATTAATGATATAATACATACTTACTAATACTCTACTTTCCGATAAATAAGTAATGTTTTCGTAGTTAGATTTAGAATCTAAAACATGTTTCTAGCCTAAATATGACGACTATTAGGGTTCACGAAGAGTATTGTAACAGCATGTAACAACATTTTATAATTTAGAAGTTTCTGTCGACGAATATATAGTACAGATCCATGAATTAATTCTTTCAATATGATTCTTGGATAATTGAATAATTGTGGTTTTATTATATCTGTCCAATATGACTAAGTAATTTTTAATACCATAACATTCTTCGCTTAAAGCATTTTTAGAAGCTTATTACAATTGAAAATTGTTTTGAAGAAATTTATAAATGCTCTGAGAGAAGTCTAGTGAATATATGCGATTAGAAACTTTCCCGACATCGATTTCTATAGCACGGTTAACGAGTAAAACATGATCTCAAAATGAAGTCAAGAGTGAAAAGAAAATGTATTGAGAATCGACATTTGTATATTATTTTATTATACTTTGTTATACTAAAAAACTTGGTGACTATTAAAAATATGTCGAAAACGACAAACTGTATCAAAAATAACCAATGAAAATCGGAGCAACAACTACCTTACAATCCACTTGCCAAGATGCATGGGTAACATGGAATTCTAAAAACGCATTTATTTATGACATTCAGAGAACAATATTTATTTACTTTGAGTTTTCGCAAAGATGTCCTAAACTACATCATTATCACGTAAAACTTGCAAAGTGAGTCCTATATTGGAATGTACATTATTAAACATAAAACCATGAAATAAGGAATTCGATGTAATTGTATGATGCTCACGGCAGGAAGCTAAATTTCTATTAAATTCCAATTTAACACATCTTTGTCATGAGCTATACATCATGGCTGACATTTATATCTTCTGAATGTTTATAACCCTTTTATGTCTAAAAGATAACTCAAAACTCATAATCTACAGCCAACATTATATCTTGCAAAAGTCGAAGGATGTACGAAGCTAAAACAACTTTATAACGTATCTGTGAAAAGGACAGTGACAATGTTATTATTTCTTATGTAGATTGTCACTAACAATTAATAGGTGTATTAATTGTATTTATAACTTTATAGATAAAGTATATGTTAAGCAAACTGACGAAGTCAACGATCGGAGCTATTAAATAAGCGATTTCTAATTTTCTCTTACTTTTTAATAGTTTGTAATTGTTGGTGTAAGATTTCGGTTAGCAGTTCATCAGACTAACAGATAAAAATGTATTTCTATGAAGAGAATAAAATATCTATGGGAGAAGCGTGATCGTATTCTCTGCAAATGGGTTCAACATTTCAGATATGGTTCGTTTGCTTGTTATGGAAAAGTCTACTGAAAAACCTAAATCTGGCAGATCTACGAATAAGAGAACAACCGAAAATATCAATCATGAAAGGGAGATTATACACCAACGGTCATGAAAACCAATAACGAAGATTAGACAGAAAACAAATTTGCCTGTAGAAACTTCTGACAAAATCTTTCAAGTTGATATTGGATCCTTCCTTGCAAAACCCATTTAACGAAATTTTACCTGGAGATTTTCAAAGGCGTGCAGTTTAATCAAAATGTGAATGAAAGCCGAAGTTTGGATTTAACCTTTTCACCCTCTCAAAGTTGGGGTGTGGGCACCAATATCTACAAAGCGGATTATGTTAGAAATATATTTTTTTATTTTACTGTCAGTGCTGAACACTACAGAGAGTATATCTTAATGTCTTTTTTAACGAATTGCATCATGATGAGTTGAGGCAATGGAGTAATTACCGGTGTGCGACGTATACGGCCGAAAACGGTCCAGAGAAGTCCGGGGGCCCACAACTATTCCCATTGAAAAAAAAATGGAAAAAGTAATAAAACTCCTAAAAATTTATTCGTGTGATGGACATTGTAGATTTTGGTATTATAATTAAAATATTTCTATGTCTATTATGATAAGAAGTATGACAAATATGGAACCGGCATATAAAATAAATGTAAATAAACCGTTACTGTTACTGAAAATGTTCCTCACCACCCTACGGACCCAAACATACCTGGAACATTGTTTGAAATGGCAGAGCAAGAAGATATGCACCTGCGATTGAGAAAGTGGTCATAAAAATAATGAAAATGAGGATAAGGATTCAAATTCGCAATTTTATCTCAACACTAGCGTAGGCATCTTTGCGGGTGATCTGACTGACATTGATAGATTTCTCATAAATAATACATCTTTCCAACCTCAGGGGCACTATAAAACTGACTTTAATGGAAGAAGCTTGTCGTTTTTCTACTAATCCGATATCAAAATCAGAAGAACGTGGCTTTGCATTGTGCACTTGTGCAGCCCACAATTTAAATTTACTTTTGAACAAGTGTTCCCTGTTAGCAGTTTTTCATGAATAATTACTGTTTGCTACATATTTTTAACAATCCCTGCCACTCTAACGTCAGGAGAAACTTTCTATTCAAGTTAATCAGAAATATTCTGCTCTCTACTATCAACCAAAAACTATCATTCGCTTTGCCATTGCTTTCAGCTGAAAGTGAACTTACTAAAGAAGAGCAATTTTGAAAATACTACTTCCAAGTTTGCTCAGGCAAACACTTGAGAGCACATTTTTGATTAGGAGTTGCCCTTTTGTTGTTATATATTTCAATGGTTTAAATAAGAATAAAACAATAAATGTTTCTTAATGTAAGTAATACGCTTACCCTATCACAAAAATGCCTGTATTTGTAATCAATTGTTACCAATTAGTAAAAACAAACACATCAAAAAATTGTATTACATTTACGAGTATATCTAAATGAAATATTAAAAAAGTGGGGGCCCATTTCAATGGTCGCACGCAGTTCTAAATCAGTTACGCCGCTAATTGTTGAAGAACAGCTACGTTCAGCAGGAAATTTCTCGAAACATTTTATTCAAAGTTTTTGCAAACACAATGAAAAGAATCAAACTTTGTATGGAAAATAACCGTCATCAATTTTAACACCTGCTGTAAATCTTCTCTGTTGCTCACATTTTGAAAAACGTTTCGTTTATATATGTCAGTTCAACATTCAACAGTTTGTAGAGTGCCATTATTTGAACGTCTGATTCTATTAAAGATACAATTTTGGACTTTCGTTGCTTGCTTTCTTCAATTCAGTTACTTTTTGAACACCTGATACCTTTCAGCGACCATGGAATTAACACATAACAGAAGGATGAAGATGATGGAACCTTTACTGTTTTCAAAACAAATTAGTAGAGATTTATATTTGCCCGAGAAAAACAAAACCAAATGGAATAGGCACGTCCCACTATAAAACATATCCACGTGAAGACACAATAACGTTACTTATCATCCAAGCTTTTTGATTTCGATATTGGACGCTTTTTTCCAATGAGGAAGCTTTCTTGTCAAATCCCAAATATTATATATAGGTAGATTGTAAATGTGGTTTGCAAATATTCTCAACTGTTTCGGTAGTACATTATTACTGCCCAGGCATGAAGACTTATACAGAGATCCAAGCAAATGGTATTTTCAAGATTACTAATCTGTTAGCAAAGCTCGAGGAAAATGTTGGATGAATACTGTTTGACAGGTGTTGGTCGGTCTAATAGAAGATGACTGTTGATCGAAATGACACATATTAAGAAAAAATCCGTTAATTCGTGCGTGCTGTGATGATAGGAGACTGGATATCAGTTTTGTCATACCTCAGAAGTGTTACGCGCTAGTCTTGCCAACGTACATTTGAGAGATGACCACAACCAACACGACAATAAAGACTGAAGTTGATTTATACCATGTTCACTCAATTTGTTATTCTGAGCAAAAACCACCCTAAACATTCAAACAGGAATATTGCAAATATTTCAAAAATTAGAGATTCTGCTACTACTGCAAATTTTGTAATAACTTCAATTTCCTTTCAACGTGCCCAATTCTTATGCCAACTCGTCCGAAAATTTTTAATCTCAATAGTTAGCTTTGAAAATATGTTTTGCGTCCTATCTGAAACTATTGCATCATATTTTCTCAATGGTTGTGATTTTACAGTGTACTATAATAAATACTTTATTTTTACTTTATACATTACTTTTAAGAAACGTTAAATTTCGAAATATATGTAAAATGTGAGATATTATTTAATAAAGTATAAACTTGCCTGTAACTATTTTCACGAGTAGTCGATAAAATATTATGCATTTTTCAAGGAGATAAACGTGACTATTTAATTCACCTGTCATCTGTCAAAAAGTGACCAATGAAAATCCAGAATTCTGACGTTCCTTGACCAATCAAAACAATATCAGTGGATATATCTTCATAGAAGGTATTCAAGTGACTATTTTAAACAAATGTGATTTTTATTAGAAAAAGTCAATAATATTAGTGTTCTGTTACTATAGAAATTGCGTAGTTTGTTGCTAGATTTACTGAAAACTAATGTGAAAAAGTAGTTTAGTTCATTAAATAGTCCCTCGAATACCATTCTTAGTCAAAGTTAAGTAGTTCATTTTTGCGGTGGTATCACTACTCATGTCCATTGCGCACTCGTCCTAATCTTTTATTATTGTGCAACAAGTTATCGACATATAACCCGATATTAACGAAGTACTTATAGTATTACTTCTGATTATAGATCTGGCTCATAAAGCTAAATTCGTGAAATGATGTAATTTTTATTCCACCCGTAGAACAGAGGGTTCCAGTAAGTTTTTTACTTATCGTAATTGCTACAAAAATGTTCATCCTCATTAAATTCGTTTAGCTCTTGTTTCCCTATTAGGATATACAATACTTTCGGGATGCTTTCAGTGTATGGTTCACCATTTGAAACTAATTGGACAGTCTTAGTAAGTCGAGCAGAACAATAGGTAAATCGCTAATTGTTGTTGTTTATCTCCCTAATGCTTCGTACTCTGATACTTGTATAGATCTCCTTGGATCATTGATCTCTGCTAATAATACGTGTATCTGCTTAATTTAACACGTTTGTCCGTTTGCTTACCAGTATAATATCATTCAGGGTATTTGAGAAGGTTGTAATATGCTATATATCTCAGTAAATATGCATTCTATGTAGAAATATTTTAAACAAGAGTTATGTATGGTACATTTTATTCATAAGGAGATAGGAAATAATTTCTCCGAATGGACAAAATCTCTTTATTTACGTGTGGCATATAGAATGTTTTCCAATACCTACATTTAGTTATATAAATAAGTTTTAAAATTAAATAAATAACTTTAACTAAATACATATTATTTGTTTCTGTACTAGTAGTACTGTTTTGTTAGTTTCTATAGGTTATGGAATATTTTATTCACTAGGGAATAGAGTAGCATTTTATGCATCCTCTTCCTTAAAATGTTACTTTACCTTGTAGATTTTCATAGATAAAGTACAGCTCTACAACTAGGTAATAGTAATTTACGATACAAGTGCGTAAAGCTACTCTTTAGGCACGAGTAGGGTAGAGTTAAAACGCGAGTGAGCGAGCGTTTTAAGCCCCGCGAGTGACTAAAGATGCTTTACGCATGTATATCGTACAATATTTTATCTACGATAGAATCTAGAAAACACGGTAAATATAAAAAAAAAATCAAATGTAAATTAGGATTGCCAGCAACAGGTCGTAATTTTCCGTGTTCTAAAAATTTAAAAACACGTTGTTACTGACAACGTGCCTAATGAAATCATTTAAACACGTTACTACTGACGAAGTAAACTAATGAAAACATGTCCCGGGTGGTGTAGCTTGAACAAGCGTCCACGTTCGATCAGCAGAGTTAAGCAACGCTGTCTCTGGTCAGAACTTGGATGGGTGTTCCACGGTTCCATCTCTCGGCGCCTCGTGATACGGCTGTCACGGAAATAGTTGGTCCCGGCTCTCATAACAACATCATGATACTCGTTAGTGGGGTTGGAAGTCCCCATAAATGCACAGCGACGCCTATAATTGGCCTAACGGCTGTTGGCTAAGTGCAAAATAAATAAATAAATAAATGTTATTAAACTGTCGTTTTACAAACTTAAAACTGCCAACTAAAAGTCAATTTTACACTGTCGTAGATAACGGTAGTTTATTATATACAATCCAATATTTAATTATTAGATGTTTAAGAAGGAAAAGCTCAAGAAACATTTCTTCATTTTTTACTTCAAGAGCGGGAAAACATGATTGGACTGGATCATATTTCGAGTGAAATGCAGAAAGAATCGCTGCCTGAAAATTATATGCAAAGCTGGCTGTGAAGAAGTTTGTAATGTATGTGAAGGCAATGCTCATGAAATAAATTGTAGTAAAAGAGAGAACAGTGATGTCTACAATGGTCTAGACCAGTCTTTCCCAACCTGTGGTACGCGTACCACTAGTGGTACGCAGAGGCCACTGCGGTGGTACGTGGTGCTCTGCACACGAGAAAAAAAAATGTTTTAAAATTTGGTTGTTGAACAAAACCACATTTTTTAAAAGAATACGTTTCAACAATTATGGCAACACAACTTCTTGCCATGCAGATCAACTTTTATTCGCAGTACAGTTTCAAAAAGTGATGTTGAAAGCTTATTCCTTTTTTAGTTTCAGTATATGTAATATTAGATAATATTCTTTCAACATCAGCATTCTCGTGTGGAATACACAAAATAATAAGGGCTCGTACGGCAATATTTTTAAAAATATATTCCTCGTGAAAATCTTTTGAAGTACAATAGTTATTTTCATGACAAGCGTCGAAAGTAGCAAATATCGTGCGAGTGTTGATTAGACAAACGAGGGCGTAGCGAAGCGAAGCCCGAGTGGATCTAAAACATGAGCACAGATATTTGCACTTTCGGGCGAGTTATGAACACTATTTTTTAGACGACCACTCAAAGTAAATTCTATTTTTAAGAATTGTTTTTATTTCGTTTGCAAAATTGATCGTTATATTATTATTGGTACAATTATAAAAAATTAGAGCTTGTTGGAAGCAGAACAACGAATAAAGCAAAAGCGTCTGTATTATTTGAATCACGGTCAGCTTAATTGTGTGACAGTGTGACAAACGTCAAAGTGACGTTTGTCACACAATTAAGCAGGCCGTGATGTGAATAACTTTGTGCCGTTACGATATGACTAGCACGATATAATATCGTGCTAGTGTATGAAATTGTCAACTTTCTGTAGTAGGCTGCTATCGCGATAATGTTACTTTCATACGTGGTCGTCTAAAAAATAAATTTTTAACTGATTGCATTCCTTCGTGCAACTGATGTCGATATGATAATGCGAATTGACAAAACTAATTTATTGTGTAAGTATGTTAAATAAATGTTAAAAGAATTTTGCTTAATCGTGATTTTAAAAAAATCCTTAACTATTATTATTTTTGGTAGACACAAATTCCGCTAGTTCTCTTTAAAAAAAGGTCTTGCCGCCGCTACGCGGGCTGAAAATCCGCTACCGTAGCGGAATTCCGCTTGTTCATATCAATTAATAATATATTATTACACTACACAGAATTTTATTTTTCATACTTATGGTTGGAAAATGGGTTAGTTAGATTAGTAAAATAATAAACATATTCATCCATAATTACCTCCACCTGACTAAGTGGTACGCAAAATATTTTTGTATTGTGAAGTGGTACGCCAGGAAAAAAGGTTGGGAAACACTGGTCTAGACTGTGTTCGGAAAATGCTGCATACATCGTAGAAGATGTTCAAAAGTGCTCATGCAGAATACAATGTAGTTATACCTGCACCAGCTTTAGACAGAGGAAGAACGGATCACAAACACATCCTGCGTATAATAATATCTGAAAAACAAGGTTTCTCCGAAAAACGCACAAAGATAGATGTAATGCAAAAAAATCTCATTGTGCTGGTACTACTCTGCCTAGTCAAAGTGTAGACTGATTATTGTCAATCTTCAACTTGCCTAAATAGCAAAGTATTCCGCGAAATGCCTAGAATATGTTTGTCGCTCTGTTAAATGTCTTAAGCAGTCGTTAATCTGCGAATTGCCTGGAAATTTGGTTATTCTGCAGATTGCCTGGACAATCCGCGGATTGACTGGTTTTACACTGCCAGTAACATATACATCCTTGTATGGTGTATTGATGTTCCAGTTCCTGAGAAGCTTCTTACACATTGTTTAATTACGGCATCTATGTTTATAGATCGAATATCAGTTGGATGATATACAATACTCTTGTCTACTTCAAGCAATATTAGCAATAACGCTTACCATTTTCTTGTTATTCAAATATTTCTTTGTTAACTTTGCCAACGCGTATTTTAACTTATCGGTTTCGTTTGTTAGTAAATCAACAAATACGTTTTCCAAGGCCAGACGATGTTCCGTCTCCAGTTGTGCTTCTACCATCACCTTTATCTGTACATCTGTTTCTATTGAATGTAAAATTGTGCTTGCAAATTGATTATGTGGCTGTCACTTCTAAGTATTAATGGCTATTAACATATCTAGGAATGTTATGATTCATAACAACCGTGGTTTGTTCAATTGTTCAATAGTTTATCGGTTCCAGTATGGCAATGGTTGTCATGTACAGATACAGTTGTTTCAGTAGAGAAATGGTTGCTATGTACCGTAAAGCGTTATTACCTTACAGATACAGTTATGACTTAGTTCCAGCCTACTTTTGCATAACTAAACAAAGGCTTAATATCCTGAAACCGATAAAATAACTAATCGTGTTTTTGCTTAAAGACTTTATTTGTCTCATTTTCGGATTTTTATATTTTCGTCATATTATATGTCGCCTGGTATGTATTAATTATAATGGTTTAATTATTGAATATCTTATTTCGTGGTATTCTATATTCTATACAAGTTGTTTCAAAATTGCACAGAACAAATATAAGGGTGTTATTCTGAAACAAAAAATTAAAAAAAATCTCATAAACATATATCCTAAAATTATTCATTTCAAAGATATCGTTTGTCAGGGCATTTTTAAAGTGTACGAACGTACCGCAATTGGACTATTTTCTAAATTACGACCCCACTTGTATATCGGTTTTTCATATTGTTCCGCTTGTGAATTTAAGCATATCGAATTTTATGCAAGCATTTAATGGTTTATAACGCCCACAGCTGCGCTCGCCGCCGTAAAATCTGAAAGGCGTTCATTTCGCATCTTTTCTTATATTCGTGGCAGGCTAGGTTACAAATATCGATTGTGTTTGCAGACGCATTTTAGAATATTCTGATACATAAATTTAACAAATAACACCCGTGAGTGCGAGCGAGCTCGCACGCTTGCAGTCATATTTTCCATCATCGCACGTGTTCCGCGCGGGCTACAAAAGCGTTTCCCCCCGTCCCGTTCTGGCGTGGTTTTTCTGAGTCAGTTAGCATTCGGCATCTGAAGGCGTGAGTCGGTCTTTTGTGTTGCTGCAGCCCAGCGGCGTCGCCTTTTTCGGGGTCGATGAGACGAATTTTTTTGTTGGGGGCACCCATTAGCAGTGTGTTGTGTTAGCGAAGCTATCGTGTTATCGTTCTGCCTCCCGTTCGAATTCCGCGTGCCGTCTCGTATGAATCAATTGCCTATGTGTCCGGCTCACAGCTTCCGCAGTCCGTTCAGCTGTCGCAGTATTTTCTTCACGTCTCCTCCTATGCAGTATCTGGGGACGATGGCAGTTGCAGCCGCATTAGGACATCAGTTATCGCACAACCAATCTCCTTCTATAGTTTCTACTATTTATTAACGTGTTATGTGCAGTTTAACATATATACATTGTGCTGCGTCGACTTATCGACCAGTTGTTACAACGTCTCAGTTGTTTAGCTTTCATTGGTTACTTTTTTGTAATTGTCAAACCGTTACAGTTGTGTTTCTGTCTTTTGCAATTCATTTACCGTCACTTAATATAGTTTATTTGTCTTCAGTTTACTATTAATATCGTTTTACGAAATTATTTTCGATTTACAGAATTCATGTCAATTTATGTTAATAGTTTAAGACGTTGCGCAATTACCGAACTGCCGTAATTACATATATTTTATATTTACATGTGCCCTTTTATATACAGATTCAAATATTTTTGGTCAATACATATCATGTTAATTTAACTGTGGCCTCCTTTGCTATTGTGCATGTGATTTGTGTGTTTATATTTTTACAATTGTAAGAGTAGTTTGGCCAGTTGCCTCAGTTGATTTTAAAAAGGTAGGTCCGTTGTTGCTGAACCGGTTGACTGTCTAGATTACTGCATAGCCTTAAGTCAAAAGGTGGAGTCATATGCTTCTATTTTCCACGTTGGTTTCATCTGTGCATTTTTTCTCGTGCAGGAATTGTGGTGGCGCTCAACCATTTAGATCTGTTTACCGTTTATTAGGCCGTTGCCTTTATGTTATCTCGCGTTGGACCACCCCTCGCTTCACTGTAGCCTAGTCGGTACTCTTGTTATAGGCTGGGCAACGGTCCTATGTGAGTTACATTCCCGATTTCGTGAAATATCGTACGCGCTAGTTGTCTAGCTTTTTTGTGGTTTTTCGTAAATACCGTCATGAGCTAGCGCGTTTTCGTAAATGTCGTTTTGACCAGTAACATGTTGATCTAGGAATTAAAGATGAAATTTGTTTTTAAAACTTTTAGATTTACTAGAGTGGTGTTTTGATTTCATTATCTGTTTCCTTTACTTACAACTGTCAAAATTAATATGAGTGACTGAGAAGAAAGAGTTTACTTCTAACAGTTGCTATAATTTCTACTAAAAAAAGGAAAAATATAAACACGAAATAATTAATTTTTCAACCATGACTATTACTTTTCTAATTTTTACTATAGAACAAAGCCCACATATTGTATGTAAACAAAAAACATGTGTTGAAACAAACATCATCCTATTAAAGCTTAAAGGTTTGAAAAACGAATTGCTATCTTTAACTTTTTTGATCAAGGATATCTTTGAAATGAATGATTCTAGGACATAGCTCATTAGAGTTTTCCTATTATTTTTTTTTTAGAATTTCGCCCTTATATTTGCTTTGTGAAATTTTGACACACCATGTACATCACTCAACAAAAAAATTTATTCCTAAGAGGTTATATCTGAAATAAGATAGTAAGTACATATTTTTAAAGTAAAAAATATGAATTTTGATAAGGTTAGGGACAACTACAATTTATTATGGTGATACGTAAATCATTAACCCTATTGAACAACCTGAACGCGTCACACCAATTTACATTTCGTTACTTCTGTATGAGCAAAACTGCTGAACTCAGGTAAGTATGGAAATATTTATATTTTACGGTAACTGTGTTCGTTACTAGATTCAAATTCTAAATTGCGTCCAAAAACGATATTTAAATGTTGAATCTATCACATAAAACCAACTGCAGTGGTTAATAGATAGATCAAACAGTTCATCAATCACTATTGCCGGGCCTACGAACGGAAGGAAAAGAAAGGTTGTGAGACAGACCAGACACCTAAATCCATAGAAGCAGAATGAAAATGCATTAGAAGGAAACATTCTCCGTTTGAAAATTTACACTTCTACAGGAAGGAGCCCGTTCTGATTTTAAACAACATACTAAAAGCTTCAGCAAAGACAAAAACGATATACACGACTTAATCAAACCATAGTATAATTATCTCGCAGAAGCGCTAAATCTCACCAACAAAAAATAAAAAAGTGAAGTAAAATATAATCATCCAAACAGCGACAAAGAAGCTAAGAAATAATAAGAAACTGCTTAAATATTTAATTAAAATAAAAGTGCGAAGAATGTATAATTATCATGATGTAAATGTTCGCAAAAATAACTGTGATATTATTAACCTATAACATTCGTTGATAAACTCGATAGCATGTGACATACGAGGTCATAATCATAGAAAACCTCAATTGCATAATTGTCAAAGTAGAAGACAATAAGGTGTTTGGAATATATGGGGAAGAGGTGCAAAGCGGCAATGGCGATTGACTGATAAAGATATTCAAAGAACACGATTACACGGTTGCAAATAAATGTTTCTAATACAAGGACATACATATTATACATGAGAACTAACTAACAGAGAACCATTAATTATTGAAGAATAGAAACAAATGATGTTTACTTACACAGAAAACCAATATGTGGCACGGACCATAACTTGTTAGTAGCCACATGCGTTTCGAAGAGAGAAAAAACCGATATATAAATACAAAATCAACTTTAAGAAATAAAACAACAGCAACATGAGCATAAGATACTACTATGAAGTCAGAAACAGATAATAAAACTATAGTACGTCTAAATTTTTATAGTTTTATGAAATGAAACTTCCTTTTAGAAAGTTCTGGGTCTCTAAAATTTTGTGTGCGTAGTATCAGGGTAGTAGGTTATGAATAAAACAAAAGACAATCCAATATGTTAAATACTTGATTTTTAAAAAGCTACTTTTTCCGAATACTTTCTAGACGTACTATATACTACTACTACTATTTACTAAAATATATGTTTAATCGCAAAAATTACAAAATTACAACAACATTTCAGTACCATGTCGTTTGGTATGGCTCGTATTTCAATACGAATTGCTAATTTTAATTCTTGAATGGTACGTGGTCTTCTCACGTAAACTTTCGACTTCAGATATCCCCAGAGGAAATAATCGCACACCGTGAGTAGGTTTCTACTGCGAAAGCACGGTGGCTTGGGTTCCACTGCTGCATTTTAGCTGTCACTAAATTAAATGGCGTAGATGTAAGCAACCAATTGTCTTTTTCTACGCCGCCAACCTCAAATAGGAAAAACGTAAAAACCATTTCAAATCCGTCCCGTTTTTCTGCCGGTCCCCGTATTGGAGGCGCATTGAAAAAGTCCTTATTTTTTTTTTATTTTTCTTAGTATAAAATGAGAGTCTGTTGCTATCACACACTGCTTGCGGTTTTTTCGCCATCTTAAGCCGAGGCTAGGCAGATGGATAACCTAACCTCTTGAATTAAGAAAGAACTTTCACAGGGGCCATCACCACCTAAAGTGTTTGTATGATTGCCGGAGAACGTAAGATGTAAACATTATCCGAGTGCGAGGTTTGAACTCACTACCTGCCCACTACAAGCGTAAACGCTTTATTATTTTATTTTATTTTAGAGAGTTTATACTGCGTCCAACGGTTAAAACTAATTAAGGACACAGTGACACATTTAAAGAAATATATCATTCACAACGAAAATAAAAGAACATAAAAAACCATAGTACCACAAAACAAATCCACACAATCAACTAAATAATTTAAAAGTAACGATTCTGAAACAACAAAAATAGTTATCACACAGCAACCAAAATGGGCTTTCTAAAATTAAACCACAGAAAAAAAACTAATTATTAATTAACAGAAAAGAAAGGAGAAAGACGTTGATTTCATTCATTCGCTTAAACTTTGCGACAGAAGGCATGTAAAAATCCAGTCTTCCGGCGAATCTGTTGCTCAGGTTGCACATTCGATATATCGGTGAGTTTAGAAGAATATTTGTCTTAGGGCGGGATAAATAAAATACTAATTCGTTTCGCGATGATACCCTTGTAACTAAGAAATTCAGCTGCCTTAAGATTTTAGAATCCACATCTACGTGAGAATTGACTATTTTATGCATAAATAACAAATTTGATATAATTCTCCGATGTTCCAAGGACATAATGTCAAAATACTGCAACATAGTAACGTAGGATGAGAACTGAGGATATTCTCTGAATTCCTTATAATACAAACGTTTTAAAAACCGCTTTTCTACACGTTCAACTGCCGATATATGGATATTATAATAAGGACCTAAAATTATTGATGAAAATTCCAACCTGCTTCGAACGTATGCATTATAAATTCGTAATACAGATTTAGAATTTAAAAATCCGCTTGTAGTCCTCATTATAAACCCAACTGTTTTTAAGGAAGTAGCAATCATTTTAGTAAGGTGAAGTATAAACGTTAATTTTGAATCAAATACAACCCCTAAGTCGGTTATTTCTGAATTTTAAACTAAAGGCAAACTATCTATGTTATACTGAAACTTTTTGGGATTTTGACAACGCGTATATGACATACTACTGCATTTCTTTACGTTCAGAGGTAAAAGGTTACATTCACTCCATGCAAAAATAGCATCAATATCTTGTTGTAACAAAGCAGAGTCTTGTTTATCTTGAACAATTTTCCAAATTTTTAGATCATCAGCAAATAAAACATGTTCGGAGTTTTGCAAAACATCGGATATGTCGTTTATAAAAATTAAAAAAGAAGGGGACCTAGGTTTGAACCTTGCGGTTCACCCGACAGAGCCTTATATTTATCAGATTTAGAGCCAAGAAAAACAACATACTGCCATCTGTCGGAAAGATAAGACACAAAAAGATCAACTAAAGATTGTGAAAATTCAAAATTACCTAGCTTCGCCATTAATAAATTGTGATTCACCCGGTCAAACGCCTTCGCAAAATCTGTGTAGACAACAGCTACTTGTAAATTGTTATCTACAGCAGTAACTACATCTTGTGTAAATAATAATAAATTAGTGATAGTTGAACGATTTGGCATAAAAGCTTGCTGAAAATTTGAAATTTTATTTTTAATAAATGGCAATAATTTGTTATTAAAGACGAATTCAAAAATTTTTGAACCAGCAGATAGTATGGCTACGGGCCGATAATTAGCAACTTCATTGTTATCGCCACTTTTATAAATCGGACAAATTTTTGCTATTTTCCACTTATCATTGAAAACGGCCTTTTCTAAAATTAAATTGAATAATATCTGTAATCAGTACGACATAATGTCTGAGCAGCCTTTATAAATATATACAGGTATATTATCAACACCAACCGACTTTTTCGGTTTTATTGCTTTAAGAGCTTTATCTACATGTCAGGTGTAAATAGCAGAATATGAAAATTGCCTGGTTCGCCAGAGATACTCGTAGCGCCACGTTGCATGTTGATGTAGGTAGATCGGAAATTATTTGCAAAGGCGTTGGCCGTAGTATGATTATCACACAAGAAAGCTCCTTGATAATGCATATTGTTAGTAACATTGGACTTTTTCTTATTTTTAACAAATGACCAGAACAGAGCCGGTTCTTCTTGCATTCCATCTTCCACTTTTCTTACATATTCTTGATATGCAACATTAATATCATGTTTGATTTTATTCCTAATCCCCTTATATTTATCTGTGGTTTTATTATTTGCACGTGTTTTTATTTGTTTAAATAAGCGATTTTTCTTTTTTATATCCTTTATAATATTGACAGGAAGCCAAGAAGGAAACTTGCTGTATATACGTTTAATTTTAGGAATTGTTTCATCGAGCGCGTCTGTAATAAGTTTATTAAATTTATCCACCACAAAGTTTCCATCTTTAATATCTTCAAGTACCGACCAGTTCGTACCTCTAAGTCTGTAATAATGTTCTACAAAATTGCCTTTTGAGTAGTTGTACTGTTCGCGCTGAGATTCATTTTTATTTGGTTTTTGATAATAAATAAATTCACATTCTAAGGGAGGATGATATGCATCCACTGGTATAAGCGGTGATTCAGTTTTCGCAACAGTAGTGAATTTGTTTGCCAAAATTAAGTCTAGAACTCTATTTATATTATTTATGATTTTGTTATACTGCATTAATGCGTTAACGTTTGCAAATTCAACAAATGCGGCTAGAGAGGATTTGCAGAAAAAATCAGCTCTGGATCTAAATGTTGTACATTAAGGTTCCCTAATAATTATTACTAAATGTTTTTGAGTAAGTTCCACATTTCCTTCAACTGTTCGAAATAATATTTCCAAAATATTTAAATCACTTGCTGGTGGAAAATAAACTAAACAAAAGTATATATCAGTTAAGCATATTCTTACATGAACCCATACACTTTCTAATTGGGAATCCAAATTGTCTAGTTTAAGAGATGGAAAATCCCTTTTGACGGCAATCAGCATACCACCCCCTTTAGATTTCTCAGTCTGCACGAAATCACGATCCTTGCGATATATGATATACCGGTCATCAAGTAGTTCATTATCACAAACACTATTGTCTAACCAAGTCTCTGTTAAAAACATAATGTCATAGTTTTCACTAAGGGCGTTGTTGTATAAAGCACGTAATTTAGTCTGCAGCCCTGGTACATTTTGACAGTAAAATGTAATTCTTCTATTGTCAATGGACATCCTTGAAATCGGCTACAGACTTTATCACAAATACCTTACTCTCATCCTTTGTTCTCATAAATATTTTGCCATTCCGAGTCCATAGGTAACGAATATTGGTGTTCTTCTTATATTCTTGCACTTTAGCCATCAGTTGTCTGTTTTGTTGGGTGAGTGATTCGTAGATGTAGATAGGATAGTTGGTCGGTGACAATTTCCGAATGTCGTCCCGAAGATCGCTGACTTGCAGATTCCTTTTAACTCCCTTAGCCTTCATAAAATCGTCCTTTACCATACGTCTAGTACACTTTACTATTATTCCTTTAGGCTGTGTAGGTCGTGCTGGATTCACCCTCAGGCGATGACAGGCGTCGATCACCTCGGGATAAATATTGAATCCAACAGCTGCTCCTACTGCCTGGACCATCATCAACGTGTTCTCATCTTTAGCTTCTGGAACACCCTGGATCTCCACACTGTTTTTCAGGAATACTGCTCCATATTATTTAACCTTTGATGTAGCCCCAAATTCTACTTTTCCAAAACACCATTCTTGATCTCTAGATTTTCAATCCTTTGCAGATATTCATTCAATATTTTTTCTTGGCGGTTTAAGGATTCATCTATTTTTTCGTGACAAAGATTAACGGAATCACTGATTTCGGTTTGTTGCGATCTAATAGATTTCAGTTCCTTTAAAATATCTGCTAAGGTAGGATCTTTACCCTCAAAAGCGCAATTACTACATTTCCATGCATCCTTTGAAGTAGTTTCTTCGGTTAAATTAACACAAGCAGTATGAAACATAATTTTGCAGTGAGTACATTTAATATTATCTACATCTTGTCTCGACATGCTCCTACTACACTTCCCGCAGTTACCGGGCATCTTGTGTTTCTATTAGTTCTTTTTATAAAAGTTGAAATTATCTACAAAACCCAATAACTGCAATCACCTTAAATGTGCAAGAATCAGAGGTCAAGAACTGCAATATGCAAGCCTCCAGTTAATATTCCATTCAGTTTCTACAAATTTCATATATTTCACAGACGCTGATTTTATAACTTAGCTGTAAACAATACAGTTCTTTTGTTCAGGTAATTTGCTAGTAGCACTCCGATTTTCACAATCAAGCGCTTGTGTTAAACACCTTGAATGCGATTTTAAACACGGAGCACTTTTCTACGGTGTTTACGCTGTGAATTCTATCTATATAACTTGACCAGTCAATCACGCGCTCTTGAAAAGCGATTAACTTAAACCTAACCGGTACTCCCACGCAGCTGTACGATAAAGTAATCAAATGTGTACATCAACTTTAAGAACCCTTACACAAGATCAGAATATGTAAAATGGCGAGAGTTAAACAAAATTAAATGGAGATGAATAAAGAGAGAGAGAAGTAATAAAAACCATAAATCCCAGGAAACTTGAATATTCAGGCCACGTGGAATAACATATGCAGGTATACATAACGCCCTGACATATCAAAAATGTACAAAAATATAGATAATCATAATAATAGAACATACTAGTGATATCAGCAGCATAATCGGTTACACATACGCAACTATTGCAAGAAATCAGAGAACAAGACATAGAAGGAGAAGAAGCACTACAAAATGTAGAACACATATAACAAGAAATAAATATATAAAAGGTAATAGAAGTTTTAAAAAAATCAGGTAAAATGGAAGAAGAATATATGGCAGACTTAAGCAAAGAAAGATTATCGGTGATATATGATATATTTTGCATACGGCAACTAATGGAAAGAAGAAAAACACAAATATGAAGAGAATGTTTACAAAACACTAAAATTGTTATAATGGAATTAGGAATGGAATTTTAGAGGTAAAGGGGGGTAGAATCTGTTCATATTTCTTTTAGATCCTGTAAACTGTTGGTATCTTGTAAACTTTCGATATCTCGTATACTTTTAACATTTTTTGCAGTTTATTCAGAAAAAATAGAACACCACTCGACTTAATCATAGTCTTTGATTGTTGCTATAGTAACCAAAAAAGCTATATAGTATTAGTAGAAACGTAGCCACTTCTGAAAAAAAACACAGAACAAAAAACAGCCAAACTAGATTTCCAAATTACCAAAGAAGATACACGAAGAACAATAAGAAATTACAGGATATGGAAATGAAGTCTTCAATCACGAGAAACTTGGAAAATACACATTTCGAAACAATGCCGGAGAAAGGATGGACCTTAAACATACTCCATTAGCCACTATGAGAAAAATGAAGAAAAGGAACTCCACTCCTGAAATAGAAACCCATGTTGTTACGAAAGAGTTTAGAACTGAAGATTAAAAAAATAACTATGGAGTCTGGAGACAACAAACCCATAGAGAAAAAGTTGAAGAAGGAAAAAGAAGCAAAGGAGATCAAGTTGTATAATAATATTAATCAATTTGATTTGATTCGTTAGAATTATTGATGTCTTACTTTAAGACTATGGCAATATTCTGCTGCGTTTATGAATGTAATAAACCTTTATGCTTTGTCCTTGGGATGCTCTCATAAGATAAATGTTGTTGTAGGAAACAACTTTTTAAGTAGTAAATTTAATTTACAATTTAAATAGTTAAAGTAGTAATTTACTTTCACTAAACTCCATACTTTTCATAGAATAAGCTTCAATCCCGAAAACAATAGCTTTGCCTTAAACTTATGTCAGTTACTGTTTAAGGTCAAAGGTAAAAGAACTAAAAGTGATTGCGTACCTATTAAAAATGTGTTTTTTGTAACGCCCCATCCAGCACCTAATGGATAGGAAACCATATTATTTTATTTAATAATAACATTAATTTCTCCCATACGGTTTATTCTGTGTTCCTTCAGTGATTATTATATTTGTAGCACTGGCAGTAATAAGAATAAAGTGATTTAACATATCTGCATTGTGCTTCTTTTAATTTTCATATTTTTAAACCAATCCCTAAACAATTCTCAATTTAAAATGCTAGTTAAAAATTTAAATACTTCGTCGTTCTATCCTGCTAAAAAATGCGCATTATATCTATCTACCTTCAGTGCTCTAATATAATCCGAATCGCAGCAGCTTTTCAGTAAAATTTTTGAATATAAATGAAACGGAAAATATGTGCCATACATTTGATTTACACGTGGTGACTGAATATTAAAAGTTAAAACTGTTAACACTTGTGTGAATTTGTTAGAATTATTTAAACAATCGTATCAAAGCATTCTTTAGATACGACTGCTTGAATCAGCCCGAATCAACAAGTAGCTTATAAAGTGAAATTTCATTAGTTTTGTGGCCTTCCACAGGCGCGTCGTAGCACAAAACAAAACTTACTAAGCGTACTTTTGTTTCAAAACGAGACCTTTCAAACAACACTGTGTAATACATGTTTCATGAGACCTTTGTTAATAGAAATTCCGCAAAGCTACTGTAGTGCAGTAGCTTCGTATGAAATTGAATCAGATTTCAACTCCTTTGTCGACAACTTCTCAACTTTCATACATAGGGAGGTCGGAATTCCGCAACGCGACTCAAGAAATTGCATCACCAAACTCTAAATTTGTTTCAGACCGAATTAATTCAGCTATCCAAACATGGGCTGGCAATATATATTTATAAGTCCTTATGCGAGCTCTGATTTTGAATTAAATAAAAATGGGAGGGGTCCCATCGACAACTTCTCACTTCGTTATATTTTCCTGGATGAAAGCCGTACCGATATAAAAATATAATTTACCTGACGTTTTCATGTCGACTCATGTAAATCTTTTTGAACTGGCTGTCAGTTAAATCCAGGTCTTGTCTCATTTGCACGGCGACATGTTCGGGTAGGACCGAGAGCAACAAACGTTCCTGAAAATAAATAAAATCTCAGGGAAATCTTTACCCAAAACGGTGGCTTTACAAAATCGCATTTTATTTTGCGATCAAAAATGACCTGAAAATTTATTTTCGAAGCCTGATATAGCAAAATTATAAATATAAAGCAGCAGTCTCTAGGGGTACAAAGAAAACAAAAAGAGCAGCAGGATACGCGTTTTCAATAAAATATACCGTAGCAGTTAAGAAAGATTCTGGGAGCGAATTCTCCATGGAATTTTTATAACCAAGCTTCCTGCAATTTCCGATAAGATCTTGGAATCCCCTGAGACTGAACTAATGATGGATTCTACGCGATTCCGTTTCTTTACAGCTCTGGAGGAGCACAATGTGCTTTTATTAAACGTGCTTTTAGTAGTTTAAGAATTACCTGCTCGGCGCTTTGTTCCTCGATAACAAGTTTCACTTCCAAGGATTGCCGCGTTTCCAGGAAAGCTCGCCGCTGCTGCTTTTCTTCGACAAAGTACGACGTCAGCCCTAGGATGTTGGCAGTAAGGAGGAGTATACAGTTGGAGACATGCTGAAAAACAAAACCCTTTTTAGAGCTAAACATACAGAATTAAGGAGTGGAGGGCTGAATTACTGGCAGTTAATTTGCTGAAATGGATTACGCCAAAGCAAAGTTCGCAGTTTCCGTTGAAGTATCTCTGCTAACTCTGTTTTCGATAACTCTTTATAAAAGGGTTTGTGCGTTAACATTGTTTGTAAATTAAGCAGAGCCTGCAAATATTTTGCCGCATCAAATTAAGCAGCACATTTTTCTTTGATTAACGCAGGCGGTGAGCTTGCCTTCATTAAGAAGAAAATTATGAAATTGGGTTCTGCTTCAGCGCCAGGCAGGCTTTTATTTATATTATATAATGTAATTATCTCGTTACAGGTTCTTATTAATCAATGAGCCCTAATTAAGCAATACATTCACTTTAATAAATTTGACAATTTAACTGGTGTCATTATCAACCATTGGCATTCTTCAAATTAAAAATAAACTACTAATCGAACGATTATTTTAGTAACAATATTTCGAGATATTTCAGCGAAAATCGTACGACACTCATTAATGACCAATAGAAAAATTAGTTCACGAGCCGTAACCCAGACAACAAAATTTCTTGGAAATTTTTTGTAGGTAGACATTGCTTCTTTTTAGGGTTTGTGTCGTTACGATTTTCGTACCGAATCTGCATTCGAGCATTAATTCATATCCGGAAATTATTTATCGTGCATTCCAACAACGTCCTAATTTGCCCTCGCGTCCCGCTCGGGCAAATTAATACGACGTTGTTGGAACGCACTCAAAATATTTCCGGAAAGAATTAATGCTCTTGTGAGATTATATGTGATAATTTTTTCTGTAACTATTTTTTAATAAAAATTTTAGTTTCAGAAAAGTTTTGGTGTAAAAATGTTGCTATGGATACAATTCAAAGACCACTAGTTTTGTGAATTTATAATTTTAGTGTTAGGAGTATGTTTATTTACCATTTTCAATAATTTAAAAGTTAAATTATCAAGACGAATAGGGCTCTAGGTCAAACTATTGCCGACAATTTTTGCTCTTCAGATTGTCTCGTTTCTGTTGTTTTAGAAAATAACGACTCGTGCAAGCACTCGTCTTTATTTTCGTCGCCACAGAAACTCGTATTATCTGAATCGCAAAAATTATTGTCGGCAATATTTCGACCTCTCGTCCTATTATTACTGAAAATATTCTATTACAATACCATGTTATCGTATATGTACATTCGTTAGTAAAGTGTGAAGAGTTTCATATCGTTTAACATATCGGTACAAATAACAAAACATGAATGTTGTTTCAGTTCCGTTCGATAATTTTAGATATTATCAAAGGAGCTACTTCGATTTATTATTTAACAATAAGCATACAGTAAAAAATTTACAGAAGTTGCAATTTACGCACCTTCGTTAATGCATTGAAAATGAACATGGCCAATTTTTAAGTCTGGCATAAAATTGGCATAATCTGGAAAATTTACAAGGAAAAAGAAAAAATATATAAAAGTTTTTGAAACAATGCATATCCTTATTCTTATGATAATAAACCACGCGAAACGTTACTACGAAGTTCTACCGCATAGCAGATCATTACTAAATAATACGTACTACAATTTTGAACCTTCTCATCAAATTTAATATTAATCTGTAATTAGATAATGATGTTGAATTCCACATTACATTATTTTTTCTATATAAGTCTAGAAAATGTATTGCTTATATGAATAATTCTTTATTACATCGTTAGCTGTTTTGGAGGAGTTCTGAATATTACAAGCCATCCGCTAAGACGCTCAAAATATTATTGTTCATAGTTTATTTTGTACTCATGAAACGTGCTTTAATAGCAAATATAACAACTGGAGTAACGATGTTACTACTTTTATTAGGAGGAACGGGGCAGTATGAAAAAGGGATTAGATGCGAATAGATCTTTGAGTTGTTTGGTCGATATGTATCATTATTTTTGTGTTACTTGTTAATAAATACATTTTAAAAAACATTGTTGTTTGGGGCTCTTTTACATTGTCTAAACTAAGTAACTTTGCATTTTCCGTATATGTATTGCAATGGTTAGTGACTTGTGTTTATAATATTATAATGAAGATGATAAAATAAATAGCAATTACCACTACCTGCAAATATTCTTTTATTTAGGTCAAATTTCGACTGATTAAAAATACTTACTGGGTTCGTTAATTATGAAGTAAACAGTATTGTGCCCTTTATTATATTTTATCTACTCCAGTGGGATAAGTAACGCATTACGTCACTCATTTGACACTATTTCAGTTACGTAATGAAGCTCATTACACCACTCAGTTATGTAATGGTTTCATTACGCAACTGAGTTGTGTAATGACTTCATTACGTAACTGAAATAGTGTCAAATGAATGACATAATGACATTTGCCTACTAAAATAGTTTTGAAAATGACAGATCTGACATTTCTCTTAATGCACTTTTCTCAATTTTAGGCAGTCGTAGATAAAATTTTGTACAATACATGTGTGATAATGCATCATTAATATACTTGTGTGCTTACATAACTCGTGCTACGCACTCGTTTGTAACTTACACACACGTATATTAATGATACTGTTATCCCACTTGTATAGTAAATAACTATTATCCATCTGCAATTCAATCTTACAGAGGCTAGCTAGGTAAAGCAAGATGACTCGTACCTCAGGGTTGGATTCGCCGGTATTTTAATATTAAATTCGTGTAATACGCCACTGGAATATAAATTTAACTCGAACGCGCAGACGCTAGTTCTGTCAAAAATCCTAGCACAAATCGATTTATTTGGTGCGATTCGTTTTTGTGATTTAAACTAATAAAAGGTATTTTATGAGCGATTTATCAGGTAAATTTTGAATTATCGCGCTCTTACCGTCACTGATTCTCATCTGTTTGCAGGCAAAAACCTCCACTTTGTTGTTACAACAGTAACTTGTTTTTGGAGCGTCGCTATGGAACCAACATAACCTCAAACTTGATTATGGCAATTTCTGGATGTTTGATTTTTGATGGATGTTTAACTCTGCCTGGGTCTCGTTCATGAATGTTTGGTCTAGTAGGCATGCGAATTTCCGCTTGCTAACGCCGTTAGTTTGGTTGAAACTAACCTGACTTCTTTGCAGAGCTGCGGTAGCTCATTCGGAGTGCATTTTCTGCTGATCTCTGCCGAATGCGGGGTCCTACGGCGCTGCTGGCGTTGTGGAGGCCTCCTAAACGCTGTGCTGGTATGCTGCAGTCGAAATCGCGAGTTTCGGAACCTTATCTTGCCCGTGGCTGACGTTAGTAAGCTGCACTGGTCCTGTCGGAGTCGTCGGAAGGTGACACGAAGAAAAATTATTTTCATGTGAGGAAAAATGTTCCCCACATTCTCACAGGTGCACGACAAAATTCTTGGCACAATGGTGCACTCTTTATTTATAAAATTAGTCAATTACTAGGTGAAAACTGTAAATTTCAGAGAGCACATAAAACTGCCTGTCATTCAATAATTTTTATTCAGTTTTCTCTCATTCGGGTCGTTAATAACAATTGCCTATATAAGTGCTACAAAACGGAAATTGACCAAATACAATACAAAAACTTCTTACCTAAATTTACTTATAACTAAAATTAAGTACAAAATTCTTATTGCTAAAATATTGTTCTTTTAATTTTGGTTTTAAACTGTCTTTCTGTGACAGTTTTATTTATTTTGGTTCGGGTTTAACTTTGCACAGACCTCTTATTTTTAGCTAATTTAAAATTATCGATTCCAATCTATGAAAAACGAGCTCTGCCCTTTGTCTTCTCTATTCAATTCAATTTATGACTACCATCATTTCTTTGCAAATGTAATTACGGATTGAAATTTACGTTCAAACTTGCAGTTGCATGAACTACCCTATCTCTGTGCTGTCTCACTTGTTTTATTTATTTGTTGTGCTGCAAGCAGGGTTAGGTAGCGGGCTCAATACCATCTCAGTATATGTATTTGTACGTTTAAAGTTCCCACCAAGTTTTTCTATTAAAATCTCGCATTAAGTTTTAGTACAACAACTGACACTAACATCCTAACCCTGCCAGTGACTATATACCATTCTACCACCGTCTGCCGACAAGTTCAGCGCTGTAATGACCTTAACCCCATGAAATATTATTCATGTCAGAGAATTTAGAATTTTACAAAGGGTCAGAATCAAACACAATTGCAAATCCCCTTCCCCCACCTCACAACTGCATCTCGAATTCTCTTAAAAATACAATCGACAAGTATAAATCTCCAAACAGCGAATTTCACACAAATATTGATTTTAAGGTTATTCCAATAATTATAGATTCGTTGCTAGTCGGACGGCAAACCTTCATTTAGAATAAATTGCAACATTAAAAAAATGTACAGGTTTGTTGTGCTATTACAAACGTACAATAGAGTCATTGTACCTTATCTAGATGGATATTTAAATCAATATTCGTATATGGAAACATTACAGCATAATTTAGAAAATTTAAGTGATGCAATTACTTCGATGAAAATTTTATTTTCAACAAAATGGTATAGCCCACACTTAACTATTAATTATTTGAATACTCCATTTGGGAAGTATGAAACCATTTTTTGCTCCGTTTAATTGTTTTCTCAATTTAGCAAATTATTTCATTCCTAACCTGTATATTTTTATTTGATTGTAATCGGTTTGCATTTAGAATTGTTCAATTTCCCAGTTCCGTTCATTTTGTACCTGTACCAGAATAGTCAACATTTCCCTCTCATTATGTTGGGAGCGCAGCGTTGGTGTTGTCTTTTCTTGCGGCGTAAAGCATATTCCTCTTAGACGACTCGACTTGGCTGCACTCTAAAGTTTGACACATCCACCTTATGCTTAATTAAGCACTTTGTTGATGGACTTTCAAATTTTGTTATTCCCATTTTAATTGGCCGCTTTTAACACTTTTATTGCAGTTATTGGTGCCCAGCGTTTTGTTCCAATAATTATTTTCCCAGAGAATATTACGCCACAATTTTGCTTTGCTCCTGCGGCGGGCGTTCCACGTCCAGAATCCAGCAACTAAATCGATAGCACCACGTGCAGATATCCTGTCGATTGTGGAAAATCCCATATATGGCAACTCTCGGCTGGCGCTACCTTCTAAGAGTTTGCTGATTACAGAAGGTTAGTGTGGCGGCTATAATTTAATTGCGACGCCAATACATGACGCATTATTAACGTGATCACGATACCTCGTTAATATTAGGGTTTCAACAATTTTTTACTTATAATTACAGAATTTGTAACTTTAGCTTTATTGTAAAAGGCGCACTCACGCTTTAGGCTATCGGTGACCTGAAATTAAGATTGTTTTACCTGACAGCGATGTGCACATCTCTCGATTAACTCAACAAGTTTAATTCATTAAAAACCCACAAAGGGGTTCCTTCTTGTTATGCGTGTGGAAACCTTACGTGAAACTTTGCTGCATTATACTGTAATATAAACAATTTTACAAACCATTTACCTAGACTGTTTTGATGATTAACACATTTTCACATTTAATAAACCCTATTTAACTGTTGGTGGATTATTCTTTTCGGAACCGCTTTGATTCCTGGCGCTCATATTGTGTTTTGAAGCTACTTGCAGGGTGCACAGCTGAGCCAAAATCCACGATCTAAAAAGCGCCGAATAGAGCTAGTTCGGCCCACACGGTAAGTGTGGTTATCGCAAAAGATCGGTCAATCTGCCTTCTAGTGGCTACCGATTTACTACCTTAGCTATTTGACGCAGGTTGGCTCTTTTTTTGTGGTAAGTGATAGATTGGTAGCTTTGGTCCAAAATAATACCCGCTACAAGTTCGCACCTAACAATTATGAATTATTACTTTTGGGACAAGACAAGCAAGAGGTTTTCATCGAAAATGTTGATCAGAATCTGAAAAGACTTAAATACAAAATTAATGATGTTGTCAGAAGCATACCTATTGGAGAAATTTAAAATGGTCATCAGTAATTTATACTACGTTTAACGAACAGATTGGGCAGAAGACCTTCTCACAAATTTGAATAGAATATTACTATTGGTAAGCCGGTTGTAGGCAGATCAATTTTATTTTAAATTCAATAATTTTTGAATTGTAGCGAGTTTTTAATTTGTAACGTGTTATATTGGTTTTTCTCAACCAAGGCCGGCCGGGTAATTTCTGAATCTGTTCGTTACACGTAGTATAACGTTGATTTTCAATATGTTTTATTCGAATGTAATGAAATTAGACACATATCTGTAATTATTAAATTTGAATATGTTACATTAACAAACCGTTTGCATAAAGTAAATAGAAAGGGCGCTTTATCAACAACGATTTATATTTTTTTTGTGCTAACTCGGCCATCTTGATGCCAACTGAACTTCAGTTTGGCACAGATTAATGTTAAACCAAACAGGCTTAGACTGCAAAATATGAGAATCGTACGAGCAACATATTGATGCATTATACCTGTAGCAAGGTCAATCTGGGGACATATGTAAATGTGGTTTTTATTAAATAATAAGTGTCTGAATTAAACATGTATTCTTATCAAACGTAAAATAAAATGCAATAGCCGCCCAGGTTATCCATATAGTACTAGACAATAAAACGCAAGAATTGATTTTTCTTGAATATAGAAATCCCTTTATACCCTTTAAACAAAGAAACGATTACTTAAATTACATTTTTAAGGTAATCGCACGCAACCTTCTTTCTATATCGTGATAATAACGTAAATAGCAGTCGTCCAAATTATTTCCCTAACCCATTATTATCTTTATCTACATTTAATAGAATATATATCGAACACAATGATGGCGCGTTGAGCTCTTCGTTTAATTAATAAACGACACACAATTGCTACAGTAATATCAATTATCAAAGGCGAATGCACTGGCAAGCTTTTTATGATAAATATTTTTACTTTGTATATGGACACATACAGTTTTCCGTATAAAATGTGTAAGAACAGTCATTCAACATTTTAATAATTCTTTTATTATTAAAAATAGAATGTACGTAGCATGAGATAACTTACATAATGATGATGAGATATTGCTTTTCTGGTGGAACGTTAAAACGGCTAAACAATATCTGGAGTTTCTACAGTTTCAAGGATTTCCGGTTTTTGAAGTTTTATTTTCGAACGATGGAAGTCCAGACTTTCTCATCCAAGAGTGTGGTTTCAGCAAAATTGAGCAGTATCACAGTTTTTAATACTAGCTCAAACCTTACCCAATTAGTGAATTGAACGAAGAGACAGCATGGAATGACCGCCAAGGTCTACAGATTTGACACCTCGTGTTCGTGCAGAGCCGGTTTGAAGAGTGTGGTACATATTATTAACAACTTTCCCAGACCTCAAAACGCCGATAAAGAAGGAACGGTTTTTATTCAAAATTCAGTTGGAATCTTTTGTAATAGAATAGTTTATTGTCAAATGCACATCCCGTTCCACTAATGAATATGTTTATAGCTCGCAACAAAATTAATCGCTTTTCATTGACCTACCCATTTCAAATATTCTTTGAAGTATCTAGAAACTATTAAATGTATAAACTCAGGATTTATTAAACAAAGCAACACAAAAAGGGCGCTAGAATATTTTGAATAATATTGGTTGCATGTATTTTCCAGCTTTTGGAAAGAATGTTCAATGAGCATTTTAAAGCTCCACTTTAGTAAACATTGAAAACACTTTCTTCTTCTGCGAAAATAAAGCTTACAATGTACCATTGAAATTATCTTCAACCATAAACATTCTATTTTGAAGAAGAAAAAAGTCGTTAAGGTTTTCCACGGCTATTTATTATCTTCAGTTTCATAGCATTTAAAACTGTTATTGAAATAAATTGCCAGTTGTCATAAGTATATCGCAATGGACCATTTTTGTTTTCTAAAGGTTCTCTAAATATCACCATCGCAAACTTATAAAACTTTTGGTAATACACATTGTTGCTGACAACCCCTCTGTTACCACTATAAACGTCTTAAGGAGCTTAAATGGGGGGTTCTATAGGTGTTACCGTGACAACTGTTTGGTACCCTTATACAAATTTAAGTTTTATAAGAACAAGTGATAGAGATGTAACTGCTACCCTCATATAACCTCTTATAGGCTCCTTATAGGCCTTATAGGCATTTTAGTCAAGGAACGGCAACGTTTCCGTAACCTTTGTAACATTCTCTATAATGGTAACAAGAACGTTTCGCTTAGCACTATCCTTTATACAACTAAAAAAGGCTTTGGGGCTTGAGGGTCTGTAAACACAAAATCATTCAGCTTCAAATCCCGGATTATCTGATTACAATTATTACCTCTTTCCTCGAAAATCGTACTTTCGCTGTAAGAGTAAATGCAACATTATCTACCAACAGAAGAATTCAAGCTGGAGTTCCACAAGGCAGCATCCTGGGGCCCACTCTTTTTAATATATACACCCATGATCTAAACACAACAGAAACTTCGATGCTGGCTACTTATGCTGACGATACCGCAGTAATAACACGGAATGAAAACCTGGAAATAGTGGTAAACTACTTACAAGATGCACTCGAATCCATTAGTAAATGGCTTGACTCTTGAAAGTTCGAAATTAACATTCCAAAATGCCAGGTAAAAATTTTCACCCTAAATCAAATTAGGACACAACCTGACATATACATAAATCAAACCAAGTTAGAATGGAATGCAAGGGATAATACTATTAAATATCTGGGGGTGCATCTAAACACCAGGCTAGGATGGGGATACCATATCAACAAAAAGGTTAATGAGTGTTATGCAAGACTTCGACTCTTATATCCTATAATAAACAGAAAATCACACATACGCATTGACTGCACCCTAGTAATATATAAATCTATACTCAGACCCATAATAATATACGCTTGTGTAGTGTGGAGTAATATAAACAAAACTCATAAAAATAAGTTAGAAGTGTTATAAAATAAGGTGCTACGAATTGCAACTAACGCCCCCTGGTTCATGAGAAATGAACAACTACGCCGAGAACTACAAATCCCTACGATTGTGAACTTCATTAAACAAGTGTGTCAAAAGTGTTTTTCCACTATTCACGAGTGTCCCAGTGCAGCGTACTTTAATTTCGGTCAGAAAAACATACATAACACACTTAAAAGAAAGTTACCTCAGGACTGTCTACTATAATAATATATTATTACAACTTGTGTTTAGTTATAGTATTAGGAATTAGCCACAGAGGGATGTAAACCTGTTACACTGTCCTCACCCTCCAAAACTGATAATATTATTAAGAATAACACAATCATGTATAGCAAATGTAATGCTGAGCTGGTTTAATTAAATTTTAAAAAAATCTCTTTAGGTATAATTGGTAAATTATTAAGTACTTTAAGTACTTATTAACTTTGTGTTTCTATATGAAGTCTAGTTTTCCTTCAATTCCTTCTACTATATACAAAAATATATTTACAGATGAAGAGATTCTCGGACAGTTATCATGGATAAATTGCTACGGCAATTCCTTCTGGACTGTGTAATTTGTATTTGTACCTATATAAAATTAGGGCGCAACCAATATAACTAATATTTTAGATTTTCAGTGCAGAATATATTTTTATCTACGACAGTGTGTAAAATTGACTTTTAGTTGGCAGTTTTAACTTTGTAAATCTATTGTTTAATAACATGTTTTCGTTAGTTCATGTCGTCAGTAGCAACGTGTTTTACAATTTTTAACCACGCAAAATTACGACCGGTTGCTACTAATCTAAATTAACATTTAAATATATTTTTTTAATATTTATCGTGTTTTCTAGATTATATCGTAGATAAAATATTCTACTATACACATGCGTACAGCATCTTCAGTCACTCGCGGAGCTTAAAACGCTCCCTCACTCGCGTTTTAACTCTGCCCATTCGTGACTAAAGCCTAGCTTCAGGCACTTGTACTGTAAATTACTATTAACATATTTCTGAATTTTATCACTTCTTCATAAAAAATGCATACAGAATAATTCACCAACTCGAGTCTAGAAGAACAATGCAGTATGATGCTGTGGACATTGCACTTTGAATCTGTTATTCCACATTTTACTAAACAATACCAATACGGTATTCAAAAAATGCACCAAAAATATGGCTGATGTATAAACAAACAAGTCAAGTTAATATTATAAAACCAATATATAACTTCTGGTGTGCTTATAAATATACCGAAAACTTTATGTAAATTTGGGTAACATTACGGGGTTAAATTGTTGTTATATAACTTTTGAGAGTTTTTAAAGTTACCAAAAGTGTTATTATACCGGGTGTCCATTCTCAAAGTCGAACATAGGGAATTAACATTAGTGCATTCACTCGTTCTTCATTGAAATAATTCATTTTTCTGTAGATAATTTTAACAGACGTTGACAGAAAATACCTGATTTACGCCAACTAATTACCAATTCTTTTTGACAAATGCTATCGCACTTGAAAAGCAAGGCATGGCATGTTTAAAAATTCCCAAGTTTTAAATTAGTATTTTAAAATAAAAATCGCATCCTGAATTTTATCATTGGTATCATTTGATGCGTAATAATATTATCTTTCCATTGATACCATTACATTCTCTGTAAGTTGAATTGGCGAGCAGGAATCGGCAAAAACGTTCAATACAATATTCGACTTTGAGAACGGACACCAGGTATAACTTATGGTAACGTTCATTACCACGGGTGATGATAATCTCCTAAAGTAAGAACCGTCACAAAAAGGGTCTTTATATAACTTCCAAGTTTATGACAGTCTGCAACGATCATAACCTTAAATATATTTCCACGCCATAACCTGTAAATTATATACAGATGGTACAGAATGCAGGATTTGGCACAAATTTCGCTTAATTTTTCGGCAAAAAGTACAATAAATGTATTCTGGCTATGAATGCCAATCGACTGTATAAATTTATTTATCTTCATCAGTGTTGTTATAGACTCTTGACCAAATTAATTTTAGTATCGTTAATAGCTTCATTACCGCACTGAGTACGGTAATGGGTATTACCGCACTCAGTGCGGTAATTGATAGATATTACCGCACTCAGTGCGGTAATAAATATTACCGCACTCTTTTTGTATAAAGAAATACATTGAACCAGAATTTATTGATGAAGATAAAATATTGAACAATATACGTTTGCTTATGGCACTTAACGGCTCACCGCCTCGTTTTTGGCAATCAAACGCGTGTCGTTAAGATGCTCATAATCAAACTTGTATCGTTAATATCTATAACGGCGTGTTTCTAAACGTTACTAGTGGTTTTATAAGAGGAACCGGGGTTACAAACGCACAAAAACAACATATATAATTATTCAAGTTTTATTGGAGTGTTTTTGAACACAAATAACGCCCAAGTTTTATAAAGGTAACTGCTATTACTATTGGGACAGTAAGTTGTATATTTATCACAGCAGACACCTATATGGGAATTGAACACAATTGGTTTTATAAATTAGTAACGGCAACTATTATAAAAACTCATTATATAACCTATAGCAACAGTTATTATAAGTGATCTAAGTTGATGATGGAAACGTTTCTGTTGCCACTTTATAAAACCTAAAGCTCTTGGAACTTTTAGTAACTTAATATACCCACTATAAAACTTCATAACCATTTAGTGACCTTATAAACCTCCAATATAAACTCACAACCTCAATAACACCCTTATAAAACTTAGCAGTTACTTGTAGTGATGAAAATTGTTCATTGGGTAGACGTATTAAGCTTCAAAATAATATGACTAATAATCTTTTTCAAATTCCAATTTAATTTGCAGTAATAGTCTCAGCGTTAATCTGCTCAATTTGGTGTGTTTTATTCGAGCTGATTAGATTTCAGTAAAAAGTAGAATAATTAAGCAGCTCGGTGGAAATAAAGCGGTGGAGCTGAAGATAGGACAAGAATATTTCGAGCAAGCAACAAAGGCAGATAAAATTAACAAAACGCGAGCTGCTATAAAATAGACCGAAGCCCCTTCCACCTTATTTACGATTCGGAATAAGCTTATTCCGTTTCAGTCCCGAATTGAAATGCAGCAGCTATGTATAGCAAAATAAATTTTCCCCGAATGCATTGACATAAAAGTAAATTTTATTGCCTGCGAACTCTCGCTTAGACAGAGAATAAAGAACACAGGAGAATTGCGAAATTATTGCCGTTAAAGCATTCGTGTGAGCTCGAGCTTTTTTACTGTAACCCATTTAGACGTGCGTAACTGGGAAATTTTATTGGTTGTTTAAACAACAGATTGTAGCTCTGCCACTGCATTTTAATTAGCAGGTTTAATGGAAACAAAATAAATGGAAAATCCGCCCCCAATGCGAACATGCCTGAAGCATGCACTAGTAAAACTTTTGATTTATACCAAACAAGGACTAAACGAACAAATAGCTATCACTAGACTCGGTCGTCATACCTTTTCAAATTATTTGTTTAAGATGGTTCTAGAAACAGAAGAACACTACTTTGCAAATTCATATCTTAAAGACTCATGATCTCTTTAGTTGTACTAAAGTAGGTAAAGCCAAGAAATATCAGTGTTTTATGTCTTTTAAAATTTCCGTTGAGGATAGTATAAAGCCCAATAAACTTCTCCATTATTCAAAACTTAAAGTCTTACAAAAAATCGGTAAAGGCTTTACTCAGAACATCTCTCGTAAATGCACGTTGTGACACTAAATTATTTCAAAAATAAAAGGAAACTAATGGTAAAAATATATTCACGTTCCTAATAATACTGATACAAAAACAAAACACCTAGTAATGCGAATCATATCAACTTTTAAATAAAAAAAAAACATTACCGACGATGCGATTTCAACGATTGGCGGTAGCCCCCAAGCGGACAGTCCGTTTGTCGCATGTGGCCACTGAGGATCTCTCCTCACTGCAGCTACGTTGCTGCATTATATAGAAGGGATCTATCGTTCATCACTTTTGTTTCTTTTGCAACATTTACCCTGTATCTGTTGAGTCCCATTCTCGTGAAGGGTAAAGCCTGAGATATGTACCAATAATTACTTTTATTTATTTCTCAGTTAGAGCAAAAATAAAGAAAATTAAATGTTTTTAAGGTACTCACTTTGTATGTATTTGTCCGAAATATTCTCGGTTTCATGTCAGGTAGACAGTATAATCGATTTACATGAGATCCGATAACTAACTACTCTTGATATTCTCTTAAATTTAAATTTTACAAATATCTATCTCAACAATTGTTAACTAATATAATTTATTTTAAACATATATTTGACAGCCGCAAAGCAACATTAAGTAGAATAATTATACTAAGAAAATACCAATGTAGTAAATTTCAAGTACAGACTAAGAAATGTTAAGAAAATTATAAAATACTCGAGATATAAAGCCGGAACTGGGGAGAGTATATCCACAAATATGTTTAAAATAGTTTTTGAGGAATACATTTGTTGAGATGATAAATACCTCTTTTAGTACTTAGTACTTTCCAGATAAATAGAAAGTATCAATAGTGGTGCCCGTTCCAAAGGTAAATAATGCAATCATAGCTGCTGAGTTTAGACCAATGGTAGGTGTGGCTTAAAGGTATAATTTATGATAACAAAAAACCTGGCCCATGGTAGAATGCGCTTAGCGTCTATTACACACGGGGTGTTTCAGCGTTAATAAGTAGTATTTTTTTATTTTGCTCCAGTAGTCCATCGCAAAAGTATTACTTAATTTTAAACGTTGAGGAAAGCAACAATACCCGAGCTGAAAGCAACTAAAAATTGCAACAGCTCAGCCAGCCCTAGTATACAATACATGTAAAGATAAAGAGAACTAAACTAATTCTCACGAGCAAACGATCAAAATGGGTACATAGCAGGGACAAATTTCTTAAATTCTCTGTACCATCGACGAGAAATTCGCCAGCACAAACCGTAGATAGAACTCTTAAAATTTCATAGAAAAAGCACTAATGGTATTTTCAGTTTCGAGAACGCATATAACTTAAAACACGCCAGCTTTATACGCTGAAGATACCTAAGCAACGTCGTCAGAGAAGCTATGCAAGGTTGCGGGATTGCGGTTGCTACTGAGATGCCGTCTAAGCAAATGTCTAAGTCTCGAAAGCCGTTAGAGTAACGGAAAGGGTCAGAACTGTGTAGGAGTTGGTCCTCCAGGTCTTACAGAAGGCGACATCAGAGCCCACGGGGTGCTTATACCCAGCATGACACTGAGTCATAAGGAGACACGAGAAAAGAGGCATAAAATAACAACATCGAAATCGATGTTCATAATGGGACTACAGAAACATACTAAAGTTGAAGGGTGGCCACAAGTAGGTGATTTTGCATAAATAAATTTATATCCCAATTTAACCAGATGTATTCTATCAATCTCATACAGAATTTCTTAAGGATGAGCGACGATTTTCATCATAATTCTGAAATTATGGCATAAAGCAAAATTCAAGAAAAAACAGGCACAGCTCCCAAGAAGAATTTCGCCAAATCAGTGGCATAAAATGGTCGCCGAAAATCATGTTAAACAATCTATCTTGGAAATCCAGTAGAATCCTAAAGCTGAAGGATTTCCAAAAATGAAGAATCGGAGTATGTAACAAAATATACAATAAGGAATTGCGGGTCACCCAAGACTTTTCCTGAACTTGTAATATAATTATACCTAAATGAAAAATTATACGTAACAAACATACTCGTACTTCAGCTATACCAATAGAGATCCTTTGTATAGCAGTAAATGCTACAATGTCAGACCATCATAAAATGAGATATTTTATTTTTGCATTTCTCCGTACATTGTAACAACTAATTTTCTTTTTCAAGCTTGTGATTTGGAGGGCATATGGTATACTCTATAAAACTGTTTGTAATAAGTTGTACGTCAACTTGGCTGAATTTAAACTACATAATTGTTACTTATATGTTGGTCCAAAAAATTTAAAAATTTGGAGATAGTGTGATTTTATGTTTTATACTGCCAGTTGGAGAAGAACAATCATCCTCATGGTACAACTTTCACACTATTTTTGGAGTGTAGTTACAATAATAGTATTACAAGAGGTTTTAGAATATATCTTCTGATGGTATAGTTACACTCAAATTTAAATTAAAATCTTAAGTTGCTTAAGTAACTTTTACCTGTCTTGTTTTCCAAATTTTGTTAAACGTTATACTCTAGTTTAAATCACTAACAAAAGTTTGTTGAAGGGCTATATCTACATTTTCTTGTTATTTCTTTTGTGCGCATACATTTCGAATTTTTAGAATTTTGAGCTATTGAAGGTGGATTTACTGTAGATTAGGTTAATTTTGGCTTAAGTAAGTGATAACCGATGTGGACACCTATTTTAGTTTGACAACGCACATAAAATAAACATACACATATGGAGCAATAGTACAGTTATACATAGAGTATGTGAATACAGCGGTTTACAAAACGCCTAAATCTGAAAATTCGTAAACTCTAAGTGAACGAACACAGGAGCCTGCGTGGTAAAGAAAGTTTAACCGTTTCGATGAAATGGAGTCGGAACAAATTCCTTCAGAATGCTCAGAGTAAATAGACTGGAAACGTAATGGTTGCGAAGCCCCTTTGTCCCGTTACAAAACTTTGTTTGCGCAAGATGTAAAGTAGGTTTATTATGTCTGGCTACTGAAGTAGCGAGTTTGAAGCTCGAAATTCGGATTTATTGCTTGCTTCCTGGCCGGTTGCGTAAAACCTTTATGGGACTCCTAGACCGGTAGGTGACCACTTTGGAATGCGGACCGTTCTATTGTTCCGAAAAGAGCTTTTACAGCTGTGTGCTTTTAGACTCGGATTGCATCTTGATGATGGCGTCTTGATGATGCCGTCTTGATCATGGCGTCTTGATGATGGCGTCGTCAAGCAGGGTTTATTGCCTTATGTCGTTGTTAGCCAAAAAGCGCTGAACGCACGCCCGCTGCACCATCTCGAACTCCCCGTAGTTTAGTTTCTCTACAAAGTCTTCTGGACGGCGAATTTCGAATAGATGTAAAATAATATATAAAAATAAAAATAATAAAATTTATATCTTCAGGTTTTTAGACAACACACTGCATATTATGTCGCGATTTCATTAGGACACCCACTGATAATGCACACACGTGTAGCACAGAGTTTTATTTCTATTAGTGTCTTTTGTACTGTTTTCGTGGCAAATTTGCCATAGCTCACATGCTGAAAAATTTGCTCTGCTCGGCCACACTATAATAAATAGCAAATTTAAAAAGCCTATATTGATTACCTTGCACTATCTTCAAGGTGTAAAATCTCCCAACGAAGCATTTATAAACCCATGCTTATACATATACATCAATATCCGATATTTAAATAAATTATACCTCTAGAGTGCTGTAGTTCTATGATTTTTATATGCAGCATCAGCAATCTAGAGGTATAATTTATTTCAACATATCTTACAGAGAAGAACGTTAAGGAGCATCCTGTATTAAAACTTTTTTGATATACTACTTCTATATTTCGTTGCTTCAAGAATTAGGGTTAACTAAATTACATCGTAGCTAGTAGACTAGTTTTAATAATTCTGTTGGTTTCAATACAAGCTTTGAAAATTAAATTTAATATTAGTTTCTTTTTATCTTACTAAAGTTTCACTTTAATACCGCTTCATACTGTATTTCAACAGTAACGGAGTGTTTAGAAATATTTTATAAATATTATCATGATATTGTCGATCATTTTCATCATATTAAGAGCTCCAGTAGCTCCTGGAAATAACGAATCGTCTTTTTGGAGGTATTTATTAACTTGTTTATGTTAAAAAAACAGCGCAGCAAGCTATATTATTTACAAAAATAAAATTTTTAGTTCTTGTATTTAAATATTTTATCTTTAAGACACTACAAAACATAATGTATTGAAGTTTATTTTATAAATTGACAGTGCAGAACGCCGAAATCGTCATTAAAATACGAGTAGTAGGCAGTGAAATAATCCATTGTTGGCGGGGTGATAGATGCTTGGCAAAAAACTTTAGCATGGCCTATAAGAGTTGATTAAAAAATGTTAATTTCGCTATTTCTCGATTTAAAAAAAAACAATGTGCACCTCGGCACTGTAATTACTAACATGTCTTTGATTGCAGTAACTTGCAATTCTTTAAAAATACAATTTAGGTGTTTTTATCGTATAATTTCTTGAATATTTACTTCAATTACCCTTCCTCAACACAGTTTTGAGAAAGTGCAGTTGCGGTATTACAATATTTCATGGAAGAAATTATATCAAGTTATGCAAACTTAGAACACAATGTTTTCTACAGACTTCGATTTAATTCTGAGATTTTTATAGAACTACAGTTACGAAATAAGGCAACTAATGGAACGCCCGAGATAATCCCTTAATTGAAGATATTTGATGATTTTAATACATTTCCTATTTGTTGTTCACTTCAAAGTTTGGAGAGGCGACTTTTAATTTCGTTTGCACAATTATACCGGATTAGGGTTCCTCATAGTCTCTTACTCAGTTAAAGATTCATTCAATTAGTACAACAGCCTTGCGGTCTGCTCGAAAATAAAATTTAATTAGAGATTTTAAACGAGATGCTGGGCCAAACTTCAATTTGCGTTATTAAATAAATGTAGGGTTAATTTTAGATCGCGGAGAGTATATGCAAATTGCTTTCTTGTAATCATAATGCTCCACTCTGAAGCAAAGCAATAAACAAGGCTCCATCTAATTAACACAGACGTTTCATATAACGAATTAAGAAGCCAATGGTAAAAAAGACACAAAACAGGCTATAGCAGTTTACCAACACAAAACACTTTCCAAAGCTGGAAATTGAGGACACCATTTATCCAGCAATTCCTAGAACTTGCTCTTTAGCGAATGTCATCGCTATATAAGGGAAGATCGTTAAAGCGCCACAAAAATGGCCGAAGCTCAGACTTTCTTTCATAAAAACGATAGATTCAGAGTTCGTGTCTACTACCCTAACTGCTGTTCAATAACGTCGTTCAGGATGTCGACTTTGCTTCAAAACTTCCAGAGAAAAGCTGCCTGATGACTGCGTAACTAATCCCCGTGCAAGGCAGTTCACGCTTGGCCGTTTTCGAAGCAGTGGCGTTACTAAAGCTCTGTGGGGATAAAGAGGAGATGAATTTATGTTTTATCGCTTAGTACTTTCTTTGATTTTGTCTAAAGTTCCAATCTGAATACATATTTTTTTCGAAACACTTGCATGCGTACACATTAGTCTGATTGGATCAAGGAAACTAATATATAAAATTGCACTTTGGAAAATGTATTTTATATATTTTCATAGATATGTACAGATGCAAACATAACACATGAAATGTTTAAAATACCATGTATTGCGCCCACACGGGGTTCACAAAAAATAGTTCCTAAATGGTTGCGGTTAAATATTAAGAAGAGCAGTGTTATATACTCTCTAGATATTTAACATATAGTATACAAACTAATAACATGGCAAATACATTACTAAATAGCATTCACTATTAGTGATTGGGGATTGTATACATTTATTGTGATGTTATTTAAACCAAACTAATGTTTGGTTGAACATAATTATCCGAGTTGATTTTAGTATTTAGATTTTATATGAGCAACTACAGAAATGGCAACACGATATCGCTCCATTTTCTAAATATATATTCAAATTCATATTTAAGCTAACACAAAATTTGCTAATGGGCACTGAAGAAAATGGCTCTTTGCTTGTTGTTAAATCAATAAGCTGCTTTGTCTATCATTGAATTTTTTGTGTGTTCTCGAACTGTCTTTTACTCACTAATAATAGTTGATCAGCAAACTATCACTTTTAAGTAAAGCTGATCCACAAGATTCTTAAATTTTATTCTGCACTTTCCTACTTATTTATTATTGGTTGTGTGCAGCCGTGATATGAGGCATATAAATTAGTTCATAACGCCCTAGGGAGTAATGGTTACGCCCGCTCATTATGGCTTCTCATAACGAGCAGGCTTTTGGAATCTGTGTGGTATTCTTATTGAAATAAAAGGAATGTTTCTTATTTGAGCTCAAAGACACGTTCCGAAATTTTTCCAGGAGAATTAAAAATTATAATTTCTGGTAGTCACTGTTGTCCCACATTGCAGACAACTAACTCATCTGGAAAGTCGCATTAGCACATAAATTAACTTTGGCTATCACCTGCGCATATTTGACAAAGTTCATAACCTCGTCTATCTAAATATCAAGTCATCTGGTTTTAAATTGCTATTTTGAAATTTTTTTAATTCGCCTAGCACTGACAATATTCGTAGCTATATCTTTTGAATGTTCTTGTGGCAATTTGTCAGGTCATTTTGTATTTTAATTAGCCACCTAGGCTTTAGGGCAGCGTTCCCGTATGCTAAACCCTTTTAGTTACTTATTTGGCTTCATCGCCTAATTCCATAATAATTATTTTGCACATATTTGGCCTCAAGCGCAGTATTTCTCGTCATCCGGGGCACCCCTTTGTTGGTACTTTGACAATCGGGTGTTAACGCTCGCAGGATTTCCGAACCTTCTAGAATTTACGCTGTTGGTGTGACTGCGAGGCCTCGGGCTGTCTTCGTTACCGGCACTTATTTGTTTTATTGGGCGCCTCGCCATTGGCTGTCTTTGTCACCGGCACTTATTTGTTTTATTGGGCGCCTCGCCATTGGCTGTCGAGAGTCACGTGGTAACGCCGTTTTTGGCTCACGCCACGGCGGGGGTCGGAACGCTGCTTGCTTGGGCAGTTCTACTCAGGCGATTGAACAAGGGAGGTGTGTGTGTGTCGTTAACGGCAATCTTATTACGCCAAGGCGTAGATGTGATGAAATTCCATGCCCGGTTCTACGTTGTCACGTAAGGGAGTGTTCCCTTTAGCTCGTTATGCGAGGATTCCGTTAAGGTAGGACATCACTTGGGCTAGTTTGGCCGTCGTAACGGCGTCTGTTGAAGCGCCAGCCTTTGTCGCCATTTTGGGCGCATCCAGACCATTCACACGTCGGCCATTTTAGCGGCGAATGAATTGCCACAGGCAACCTGTTTCCCGCAAGCTGAACCGCACGCTGATCTCTTGGATCGTCACCAATAAAATTAAGGTATTTGTAACCATTGAATTATACTAACTTCTCGTGCGCGAGCTGTGCACTTAATTATGTGAATAACTGTGAAATCTTGTGCACCGTTAAACACGTACCCTTCGCATCTTAAATCGTTGTCGCGAAGTGGCGTCGCTTGCTCATTTTTGATCTAATCACTTCCCTCACTTGGACTTTGCTGTGTTTGCCCAAATTATCATGTGAGCATTTTTTTTTATGAACAAACGTTCCCGTTGTGGGACTCATATGTCAAACTGCTTTTGATGTTGTACAGTTATGGGTGTTGTTTAGTAACCGTAGTGCGCCCATCAGCTGATGCTTATTTATAAGAATTAACGCAATGTTTGCGGCACG
This sequence comes from Agriotes lineatus, assembly GCA_940337035.1. Classification (NCBI taxonomy): domain Eukaryota; kingdom Metazoa; phylum Arthropoda; class Insecta; order Coleoptera; family Elateridae; genus Agriotes; species Agriotes lineatus. Next base: position 103,426 of record CALNHX010002574.1, on the reverse strand, counting down.
CTTTGCTGCCCCAATGTAAGACTGGACCAATAGACGCTTATCTAATTAAGTGACGCTTTATTCTTGGTCGCTTTGTGCATGTTCTGTTTCAGTGTGCGGCCATCATTGAGGAGATGAATGTACGGTGGAGCCAGTGAGATGAGAGCGTGCAGGTACGCTTGGTGGTGACATTGCCGTGGCTGAAAAAGCCCCACTTCATGATCTAAGTATTTTTGCCATCACGAAATCGTTGTGTGAGTTTATAATTCACGAGTATCCCTATCGACGGAGTGTCTTGAATACTTCGCCCCCGTCTAACCGCCCAGGCCCGGTTTTTCGGGTTAAGACAGGCTTGGTGGCGCCCTCATAATTTTGACGTACCCTATATATATGCCTCAACACGCTTGCCCAGAACGTATCGTGTGACTCACGCCCGACTCCCTGAGCGTTCCAGCCGTGGCCTTTAGCCTGTTTTTAGCAAATCTCAGGGCAAGTGTGCCAGTTTTCCAGGACTGATTCCGTGGTGCGATGCTCACCTTGGGTGGGTGTCGTAAAGTTGTTTTAATACCGTAACAAATTATCTCTAAACATTGCTGCGACTATGTTGTTAGCAGCAAGTAGAATTGTGTTTTCTTCAATAGCGTTTCTTGAATTTGGCTATGCGGTTTACAACTTTAGACAATACAACCACACAGGTTTTTAACGATATGACTCTTGAAACGTTTTTAAAATTTGTTTTAAGAAATTGCGTGCTTTATTTATTTACAAATACCATTTAGTGTATTTGTTTTCAAACTGCCAAAGGCCTAAACATTCAAACATATTACACTTTAAAAGCTCTTCACTTCATTATTATCGATTCTATTTATTTCTAAAACAATTGTGTTAATACTCTTCATTATATATCCCAGGTTTTACTTTAGGAATGTTTGCGGTTTCTATATTTGCCGATATTTTCGTAATTGAACGACCAAAATCGTGTTTTTTATAAATTAAATGTTTATCCATAATTACAAAACAATTCAAACACTGACAATTGGGACACTGAAGAAAAGCGCTGACAACAACACCAATTTGTTGGACTCCCTTACTCAACTACTGAGTCAAAGTTGACTGTTTCTACGCCTATTCCCAACGTTGCTATTTCTGTGTGCTACTCTGTTATACTGTGCTCGAACAGATTCGAGTTGATGTCTGATCAGCATTGCGTAACACCCCTTCATATTGTAAAAGGAGGTGACGGCTTTGTAAAACATCACAATTCGAAATGGTTGCGGACCACCTATCCCGCTACTCAGTATACTCTCATTTTGAAAATGCCAAAAAAACATGTTGTCTTTAAACATCCTCATAATTTAGAATTTTCTTGATAAAAAAAAAGTTGTGTTGACATTACTACTAGGAGCTCAAATTGAGCAAACGTATTTTTATTTGGAATTCTAGCTCGTTTACATTCAGTGATTGTTACATAATAACCAACGAATGGTAGGCTAAACAGATGAGTATAATTTTGCCTTAGAAAATTTTCTTGTTTTCTTCTGAAACTGGGTGAAACGTTATTGGATGTTCTTTTATTTAGCGTACTTTTCTACGGTGCCGGATGGATACTTCTCTACGATCCCACTACGGACAGCCCTACTTCAGGGCTAGCGACCCTCAACCCATATCCCATCTTATCTCTCTTTTTCCATTTCATATTTCCCCAACACGCAAGGTTTTATTGCGAAAAACTCTTTAATAAAATGCCAAGATTCAAAATATTAATACCGCAGGCAAGTAGGACAAAAAGTCTGGAGACTGAAAACCCTTCGGCCAGTCCCACTGGGAGGGCGAGTTTTTTTACAGAGATTTCCACAACCACAAAAACAAATACAAAAGCATTTCAAATTCTAACATACAACTTGCGAAGATATCCTGAAGCGATAAACTTTAAGAATTAGAGAAAGAGATTAATAGTGCAAATTGGGTTATCATTAGAATTTAGAAGACGCAGAGATCAGCTTCTTACCCTAAAATCAGGTCACATGTTATATTACAGCGGTAACCTAGAAAACTCAATTAGTGAAACCGAATTTTTTATACATAAAAGACACTAATAAAATATGGTAACAATAAAAAGAATATTAGAACGTGTAGCGTACGTAATACTGACCTTAAATAGCCCCTATAGAATGAAAACTATACAAGCTTACACCCCTACAACAGTTCAAGAGGATGAGGAAGTCGAGAACTTATACGAGGACGTCACAAAGGCAGTTATGGAAGCCAATTGTCACTACATTTTTCTTATGTCTAATTTTAATTCCACATATGGAAGAATCAGTCACAGCACTAGGAAGATAAGACTTGGAGGGTAGAAATAACATAGATCCAATGCCTTGAAATTTTCTACATCATTATCAATTATATTTAATGAAGAGTTTCTTAACGAAAAAAAATAAACAATGCACTTGGGTGAGCCCAAATTGTGAAACCAAAAATTATTTTTCTAACAAGTTACAAAATAAATACTACACATATTGCTGCACTCAATCATTTTTACGTAGGATGCTATCCCCAAGCAGTAAGAGCCATAGTTCAGATATCTCTGAAAATGAGGAATAGAAAAATGACTAGAAGAAGGGAAGTAGTAGAATAGTATACACCAGAAAATACAGCAAACTGTGGTTCTCAATCATCCTCACCCAACAAATGTCGAAGTTTTAAGTAACAAAATAACAGAAGTGTTAATAACATCAGAACAACAATATTGCAATAAACCAACTCCAAAAGGAGAAAAATTCAGCGATCACACTAAAAAACTTATTCAAGAAAGATGACCTAAAAAATCGAAACAAGAAAAAAGACTCAGAAGAGCTGAGAAACTTAAATAATACAATTTCAAAAAATATACGTAAAGGCCAGAGAAAGTACTATGCAGAGGCAATTGAAGAAACTAAAAACATGAAGGCACTACGAAAAAAGTTAGCAGATGCAAGAAAGGGAAATTTTAAACTTAAAGATGACGAGGGACCCAACAACGACAAACGAGGAGAAACCATAAACATAAGAACGTAAAATAAGTAACTATGGCTCGGAACACCTAAAATAAATAACGATGGATGAAGCAAGAAAACGCCTCAAGTAATTGAAAAAACAATAAAGCTCCTACAGAGGACTAAATCATAATGGAAGCTATTAAATTAGGTGGTAAAGAATTATTGAAGATAATAGTTGCAGTTTCTTACATTTTCCACTTTCAGCAAGACGCATTCAGAGATTTTTGCGTTTACGGTTTACCATTCATATATTTGTGTTGAGAATGTTGCATACATGAATTTTCGAAACTTTCACAATTTCGGAGTGGCTTATAGGAGCAAGTCGAACTTTTGTAGCCTGTACATCATATATGATATATGTACGACTATAAATAATCTCTTTGAAGTTATATATTATGCGATAATTGCTTGTGGAACATTTTAACTACGTTATTTACAGAGTTTCCCCACTAAAAGCATTAATTTCACAATAAAAGAACACTTTTAACGTGGAAGCTAGGGTGGATTAGGAACCCTTCTTAAGCCTACGAGATCATTGAAAAGGATACTACAGTTTCATTGTGGAGATAATTTATATTTCACATATAACCTTGAAGTGCAAAGCCTACCAGCAACAACGTCCCATTTAATTTTGTTCATGGGCGAGTTGCAATCGTACATGCAACAGTTACCTAGCGACCATACATCATCGACTGTAAGGGACTAGATGTGTAGAAACTTCCGCTTAGGGGCTCTCTATCATTGAGTATTTGCATTGTGAGCTATTATTTTGGTGAATTGTCACTTCTACCCTTTCTTTGGAAACTTTGAATCAGGCTACAGGAGCCATCCATACCAGAGACACAGCTTTTCTGTGGGTTGCTTACTGTATTGGTTAATTTTTATTAACACTTCGTTACTTTCAGTTATTGTGATCAGTCTGTTCTGTTCTTGAACTGTCGCATGTACTTTCTGTTTAACTGCACAACACGATGTAATTGCGTGTGCCAGCCTAAAAGTTGCAATTATCAGGGCTCGTTGTTTAGTTCAATTTGCACGTTAGAAATCGATTATTTCTATCGATTTTGTTGTACAACCTAAATCAACCGTTCCTTCACTTGAAGATGAATTAGCTGAATGTTGTACTCATCCAAATTTCAGTTTGTTGTACCATGAATCAATACTTACTAAACGCATATTAAATAAATTGCTTCGACTAGAGTGAATTTTGTGTGACAAATACGACACAAAGTTATTAAGAAAAGTTGTTTATAGTCAACACCTAGGCCCCTGAACCTAATTTCAAAATCCTCGGCCAACTTTTATTTCTCACATTGTCTTTTATGTTTGCTCCCTGAAGCAAAGAATTTAATTTTAACAAAGTTTTTTTATTATGAAATAAAAAACTTTGTTAAAAGTATCTGTTTTTCCAATAAAAAACTTTGTTAAAAGTAAAATTCTTTGATATGGGACCTAAGCATAGAAGAAAATGTGGGAGATCAAAGTTGGCCGAGGATTTTGGAATTTGGTTGGCCGTTGATTTTAAACAACTTTTCTTAATAACTTTTTATCGTATTTGCTACATAAAAGGCAGGCTACTCTTTAGAAAAATAGGTTTTCTGAAAATTTCCAAGGCATACTTGATTTTTGAAAACTGAAATTTTGTTAGAAGCAGGACTGAACCCCAAAAAAATGAAAATTTAAATCTAGAATTTTTTACATTTTACAAGAGTCGTTTCACCTGTCCGGGGACACACTGTATATACCCTATCGAGATTGACCTTTGTTGTAGTATTTATTTTGGTAACCTCTGATTTGATTTTAAATGTTGATTTTGTCATTTATGATCATAGATCCTTGAATAAATCAACCGCTCGAATATTTTACGTTCTAAATATTTCTAAGAATTTAAACGAGCCTGAAGATCTCGGGGGATGTTTTTAAAATAATCAGCGCTTGATGGTTAGTTAGCAGCTGAAACTGTGCGTTTGTGGATGTAAAACTTGATACCACTGAAAGTTGTTTCAAAGCGTTACTTGTAATAATAGTGTGGGTTAATACAAAAGATGACAAAATAAGGTCTGTAATGGACATTATTATTTGAGTAGCTTTGCAATAGATGTTTATGTAGTTCGATGGTGCAGGTGAGTTGAACACTGCTTCGTTGTTGATATTGCTGCATTGAATATAGAGAGTTTTGTAATTTGTGTGGTTGCTTATTATTTTATTGATTGGTTGGTGCCCATCTGGTACCGCATATAGTGCACTATTTACCTAAGGTTAGCGGACATCCGGCACGATGATCGCTAACACTTGACCTAATTATCAGTGATCCCGGAAGTATACTTCGATAGCCTGGGATGCTCATTTCCTACAAGTACCTTACGAATTCCGGTTTTCTGCGAAGGCAGCAGATGTCATTTGTACTGACATAAACCGTAGCCCATTGCTGTAGTTAGCAGTCGACTAATGGGCGCTAAATGCTGTAAGCATGCGTATTACAAGTATATTACAGGCGGTGCACCTGAAAATTATTTCTGATCGGAATATTCTACTAGATGCTCCGTGGAATCACCGCGGAGGCCGAAAAACCCCTGTAAGTACTATATTTCCGAACACGTATTGCTACCTGTAGTAATTCTTGTTTACATGCAATTTGGCTGTTTTGTGCTTGCGAGCGAGTGTGTATGACCCCATGTCATATGCAACGGGCTGCTAATGGCATTGCCTTTACGATGTGCTAATTCTGAGCAACAACTTCTAGACGGAAGGATTTTTGGTAAGTCGCCAGCTTTATGCATGGGGGCCGATTTGAATCCAGAAAAAAATTAATTAACCCCGAACCCAAACTTGGTGTGTCTACAGCTTTTTACTTCCTGCGTCTCTCAGATTGTAATCACGAAACAATTACCTTCCGAGATTTCTTCAGAATTTCACGTTTCAAGGTCCCTAGATGACGAAAAAGAGGTTTTCTTAATTCCGTCTGTCTGTCTGTCTGTCCGTCTGTTGGCAGTATACCTCAAAAAAAATTTGTCGGAGGTAGACGATATTTTGCATACATATTATATATCTACCTCGCATGAAACCGGTACAATTTCATACAAAGATATACATGGTGAGCACCTTAAAAAAATAAAATTTTGTTTATTTTTGGGTTAATTTTGAAATAAAAGGAAGTAATAACTTTAACAGGCTTTACATTTGCCGAAAATAAGACTCAACCAATACAGGATAATGTCACAAAACAGTAAACATATGTTCAAGAGAGGCGCACGCCGGACTTATCTCGAAGACGCACCGTAGCGTAGTTGGAACTTCGCTGCGGTTACATCCGCTGCGGAGATGCGCTTACGATCGCTCTGCAGATGCGACGGGTTCAAACCAAAATGTATTTAATTTATTAGAAACGTGAAAATATTTTTACTCCTAACTTAATTTGATTTTTAACATTATTTAGTGTTACAATGTCGACGAGGAAAGTTGTGAGACCCGATTTTACTATTGGAATATATATTTTTAATCGTCTGAATATTGATTATGGGTATATTTCTGTTGTATAGCAAGTGCCTACATCTTTAATTTAAAATATTGATGCAAAACCCATTTTCATTCTGTATTATTTTACCATTTTAAATAAAGTCGTAGAAATTCATTCATATGTGTTAATAAACTCTATATTTTCGCTTACTACTTTAAAACTAAATTTTTTCTATAAACAAAGACAACTGTTACAAAAATAATTAGTGACTACTGGTTCACATTGTTCATTACAGTGATTGAACAGTCGACTTCGTTCAAACATACATCCTGGTCCACTGTAACGTAAAATGGAACAAAGCAAATGGGTTGTAATGATTATATTGTAGTGGACTGGAGCATAAATGATGTAAGTGGAAATGTATGCATTGAAATGGCTACAAGACCCATCGAATTCCAGCCACTGTAAAATGGTATCGTCTCCTGCAGCGCCTAGTCTGGGTAATACACTGTCACAGCTCGTGGAGCTTATAAAGGTCAGAGCGATTTCCTATAATAATTCTGTAGATTACATTGTGTCACACAGTAATTCGAGCTGTTAGTTCAGAATTAGTAGAACAAAATGTTATTGCTGCTTCAAGAGCTTGAAAAACTGAGATAATCTGCTATATTGCGGAGAGCATTCTGGCTACCAGTACTTATACGAGGGTAACTACATAAATTTCCGCTAAGTAGGCTTAGAAATTGATTTCACAATTTTTTAAAAGAGTGCCATGAAACAACATTTCAGTAGACAACTGAAGTTGACAGATTGAGAAAATTGTTTACAGTTCGTATGTGATAAGCTTTTAACTGTTGTGAGTTGTATGACAAATGGAACTAAGATTATCGCGCGATGATTTTTACGATTTTAAATCGTATCTTACTACAAAACAGTGCATCGAACGACCTCGTAATGCTTTTGCCGATGAAGCACCATCAGACCGCACCGCCTACGAGTAGTTTGCGGAGCAAGACCGGCGAATCACCGATGCTGAAATTGAGACATCCTTAAGCATCTTGGGGACTGCAACCAACACAATTCTTCACACCAACATTTGGGTGCCACATAATTTGGATGAAGCTTGTTACGGTCTTAAACTGACTTTACGACACCGCACCAATGCGCGACGAATGAATTGAAGGCCTAACTCGTTAGGCAGCGGGACAGCGTGACTGCAATATTTGACCAGGAAGAGGGGCTAACATAGCCTCACTAAAGCATGCGAATTTGGAATAGTTGCCAGCCCCTGCTACGTCGCCCACGCAGTCGTTGGCTGCGGTTAACACCTGATAAGCAAAGCACAAAGCCCTCGCAAACATAAACAAAGAGCTCGAACAGATTAGGGCGCGCCAGGCTCAGCACGGCGAGGCGTTGTTCCATTTATGTATTAATCGGTACAATATAGCGAAGCTCGCGCACCTAACGTTACTGAATTAAAAGTTATCACAAACGTAGCACCAAAACATAGGCGCAGAGTTCTTCAGCTATTTAGGCGATGAAACGCGAAACTCGCGCACATGAACTTACTAGTAGGCTACCAAAGTAGCGTCTTGAAGCATGGTGGCCTCAAACCGGTATTAAAAGCCGCGACAAGCAAGCAAGGGGGCATGCCTCCGCCCACACAAAGTTGAGCACAAAAGCACCACCGCTCGCACAAGCGACAGTTAATATGTTTAAATGGTTGTAATTACAAATACCTTAGTCCGTAGACGGTCTATGAGAGTTGCGTGCAGTCAGTTGGTAGAAGGCGGCAGTCTGTGGCAGCTAAATCGCCGAAACACGGCATTAGGGGTAAACGGGCTGGAATCCGCCAAGATGGCGGAGTTAGGACGCTCTCCTGAGAGCACACTTACGGCGGCAAAGAGGCCTACTTCGTCCTGCCTAGAAAGATCCTCGAAAACAGCGAGTTGAAAAGGGAGAGCCCCCTTTCTCACAAACGCAGAACTGGCCCCGTGAAGCCCATCACACACCCACGCTTTGACGTAAAGACTTGCCACTCGCACAATCACACGCGACCTCTTAAAGGCGAAACAGTTTATGGCATATTCGCTGTAACAGCACGGGAAATAGGAAGGCTTTCACAGCAACGGTGCTAACAAACAACGGCAATTTACACAACATTCGCTGAAACAACACGAGACGGGAAAAACAGGCTGGCGTCCCCGCCAATGGCGGGAACGCCGCGAAACGGCACCCTCTGCGACTTCCTTGATCAACGGCGTGAGCTGAACTGCCCAAGCAAGCAGTGTTACGACCCCTGCAGTGGCGTGAGCCAAAACGGCGTTACCACGTGACCCTCGACAGCCAATAGCGATGCGCTCAATAAAACAAATAAGTTCCGGTAACAAGGACAGCCAATGGCGATGCGTCCAATAAAACAAATAAGTGCCGGTGACAAAGATAGCACGAAGCCTCGCAGTCGCCTCAACGGCGTGATTTCTAGAAGGTTCGGAATTCTTGCGAGCGATAACACTCGGCTGCCAAAGTACTAGCAAAGGGGTGCTCCAACTGACGAGAAATACTGCGTTTGGGGCCAAATATGTGCAAAATCATTATTATGGAATTAGGCGATGGAGCCAAATAAGTAACTAAAAGGGTTTAGCATACGGGCACGCTGCCCTAAAGCCTAGGTGGCTAATTAAAATACCAAAATGACCTGACAAGCTCAAAAACTAGCATGTGTGGATTGGTGCAAGAAAATGCTGAAGAGGTTTGCAAGTGGTCAGTCAAAACACGTGTATCACATCGTCACCGGTGACGAAACATGGATTTATTGTTATGAACTGGAAACGAAGCGACAATCGACACAGTGGATCTTTCAAGGTGAAGCAAAGCCAACAAAATTTATGCGATCTCGCAGTGCAAGTAAGAAGATGGTTGCTTCGTTCTTTAGCCGATCAAGCGATCTTGTAACAATTCCTTTGGAAGATAGTCGCACAGTAAACGCTGAGTGGTATTCCACCATTTGTTTACCAGCAGTCGTAGAAAAAGTACGTACACAACGTCCTCGAAGTCGCCTAATCCTACACCATGACAATGCATCATCCCACACCGCTGCTCAACCAATGGCATTTTTGTGGAACTGCTGGGTCACCCACCTTATAGCCCCGTCTTGGCACCGTGTGATTTCTATTTATTCCCCACAATCAAGAATAAATTGCGTGGACAACGGTTAACTCCCCCGATGAAGCTGTTGAGGCATGTAATAACATGGTCGCTGAGGTGTCCCCAGAACAATGGTCACAGGTATTTGAGGACTGGTTCAATAGAATGAATAAATGCATACAATGTAAAGGCGAATATTTTGAAAAACAATTAATTTAAAATCCCTCATTTGTTATCTTATGTATATTTTTGTGGCAATTTATCTAGTGGCCCTCGTATCAGTTTCATCTGCAATTGCGTTTTAATAAAAAAAAACATCTCCATTTCGCGCAGTCTTGAGAAAAATAATAAATTAAAATGTGATGTATTATAAAAACCACTCGCTATCACGAAGGAAGCATAACTTCAATTTTTAAAGAAGCTTAATTGTTAAATTTCACTGACTACAAAATTTTTAATTAACTAAGTGTTCGGTGCTAGCGGTTTGGTGGAGTGGGAAGTCGGCAAAGATTTACCTGGAAAAATGAGCATCCTGGGAGAAGCCGGCTTTCTAAGATTAGCTAAGGGAGCTAAACATGACTTTCAGGTTCCAGAAGGCATCAACAAAACAAAAAGTAGTTTGTACATGTCGCTCTTACAGATAAACCTCTGATTTGAGGAGAGCTGAAACTTCTGGAATTATTTATAGCACATCAGCAGTGGGGAAAGTATCTTTTATACCTAATATTTTATGAACTATTGCGGCTCTTAAAGGATGTAGTGTTTAATTCTGCTTTTAGGACAACTATTGCCTTAAACTACAAATTAACTGAAAATGTTGCATCTATTGTAATTACTTTTGTCACAACATGCCAGCTAAAATATAAATATCCACAAAGGGATCAGGTGTCTTCAGTTAGGATTTGATGTAAGCTGTAAGGCGTCGCTTGAAGCCAGACCGATTATTTGAATTGGTTACGCAGTTTTCATTGCTTCATACTTTACTGTCACAGTTTTTTTTTTATAAAAGTACAGCTTAATGCTATTCCTCTACCAGCGTGTTTGTAAACGCAAAATTTTTGAATATTTCAAAAAAATCCGTCTTAATTATCCGCTGAATATTAAGCCCTGAAGAGTACACGCTTCTCCACTTAAGCAGTAAATATTTAAAGTTACACTGACAACTTTAAGGCCAGGTGCGATATAAACTTACTTATCACTTGGAAGTCGCGCTAACTTTTCTGGACAAAAGCAGACAGAATACAAAGATAGTTCATGTTGCTTTAGACGTAAATACAGAATATTGCCTTGGAAATGCTATAGTAGAAGTGCATACACGTACGCTATGCTGCATTTTAAAAGATACTAAACTAACTTAGTCCCTAAAACAAGTTAAGTTTTAGACTAAACTTCAGTAATTTGATATATTGTAATTTTGTGTTGAAATGGTGAAATAAAATGCAAGAAGTGAACTAGTTTAATTGCTCTGCCTCCAAATTCAAAATTATAACCTACTTCGACGTAACTAAGCTGTCACAGTGCAAAATTGTAGAATTAATTACAGAGCGAACCGAAAAGTTTTGGAATACATTTACATACAAAACATGTTAGATTCAAGCAATAATTTGAGAAATGTACGTGTAATTTAGCTATGAGCATCTCTAATTTACCAAATGTTATTTAATTTGGAATTTCAGTACATGAACTGCACAAACCTTTGATGATGACATAATATACGAACAATAAAATACTGTCTAAACGACTTTAACAAAATAATATGACAAAATAATTATATAAATACACGAAAGTTTCATATGGCTGGATTTTTTATTCTTTATTAATTTTAAGTCTGTAACAGGTTAAAAACGCAGGCAGATACGCCAACATACATTAACTCTTCTATGATTGCATACATTGTGTATTACATAGCAAATCGAGTAGGTATTTTCGGAGCTAATCTCTTAAGTTAATATATTATTATATGAGTATACTATTTTTTATAACACTTTAGAAGGTATAATTTTTAATTAAAAGTAAAAAAACGTATATTACACGTTTACAACACGTCAAAGCTGCTGTCAGCAGGCGATGCCGAAGTACTAATGGAAACCTTTAAATTAAATTAAATGTATACTAGCAACCCAGTGAGACAAATGTCTCATTTAAAAAAACAAAAAAGACCGTTTTGCAAATAGAACGCGTATTCACCACACGTACGTATATGACGTCATTGTTGGTAGCAAACTACCAGTCGCATTCGCCTTGATAAAATTTGCCTAGAATCTAACCTAAAAAGTTAGGATTAGGATAATTAAGATAATAATTAGTGTTAGAGACTGAAATTCGGTTCCTGACCTGACATGACCATTCCAAACATATAACTTTAATAACTTTTTTCTCTATCTCTTACGGTTTGGCTGCTGAAACAGCGTCCCAGACAGACACGTCTATTAGATAAAGGATGTCTTATTGAACCCACCACTCGTACTGAGTGCAACAATTCAAGAAGTCATAATGTATAAAAGAAGTTAATCCTGCAGATCTTATAAACTATCTACTAATTAGCCCGATCCCACCCACGTAATGTTTTTATAAGGATCTTAAGGGAATAGTTAACTGCTGCTGCTTGAAGGTATTGTTGAAGTGTGGAAGAATTGCTGTTAGAAACTAGACTCAGACAATTCAGAGCTACGTGGAAACATTAAGATATCAAAAGAACCTCAACTACGATTAGAAGTAGAAAAAGCAATCCAGCCCCCACGTAACAGAAAATCATCAGGTGCAGAGGGAATGACAGCCAAGATCTTGAAAGGTATGTATCATAAGGATATCGATGTAATGCTTGGTTTATTGGGTGATAGGTGAGCGTCTACGTGGATATCCATTTTAAAAATATATATCTGTGCTTGAAGCGGAAACTATTGAATCGTTTCCCTCATATCCCACGTAAGCAAAGTCCTGTTGCATATCATACACAAGCGTTTTAAACAATTTCTACTACCTCGGTTACCGGTGAAACCAGCAGTGAAGCATTTGCATCGGAGGAAGGAAAATCGGCAACCTACGCTATGCGGTAACGTCCTTATCATTGCCGTAAGCATAGAGCAGGATATTATAACTCATGGACCGGCTACAGTTAGTAATCGAAAATCACGCGCTGCAGCTAAATAGAGATAAAAGAAAAATAATGATAGTGAACAAAACAGCGAGCTCTTCACTTAGACTCCCTCACGATAAACAGCGGAAAATTTGGAAAAGGAATATCACGCCAACTCATGATGGTAATCTGACGAAGATATGAAAAGATAGCTCTATTGCGAAGACAAAAAATTGACGACGAGCAAACAATAATAGAAAAAAATAGAGACTTTTGAACTTTTGGTATACAGACATGTACTAAGGGTCTCACAAGTCGAATATCGTGCAAATCGATCAATATTGGATAAAGTTCAAGTCAACATTAAGGTACTAAATGAATAAACCATACGTATCTTCACTACTTTGTATACGTGGCACGTAGAACAGGAACAATGAAAAAGTTAGTTGACATAGGGACAGACAGAGGGCAAACGCCCCAGTGGAAGATCGTCAACAAAATTAGTAGAACAGGCTCCAAATTTTAATAATAGGAGTTAATCAGAACAACTGGTTCAAAATAGAGATGCCTGGGAAAGGTTTTATTTATTTATTTATTTATTTCATTCGCACTCAGCCAATTATAGGCGTCGCTGTGCAGTTATGAGGACTTACAACCCCACTAACGACTGTCATGATGTTGTATGACCGCCGGGACCAACTTTTTTCCGTGATAGCCGTACCACGAGGCGCCGGGAGATGCAGTCGTGGAACTCCCATCCAAGTTCTGACCAGAGACAGCGTTGCTTAACTCTGCTGATCGAACGTGGACGCTTGTTCAAGCTACACCACTCGGGACCCTACAGGTACAGAGACAACTGGAAAGAAATCATCAAGCTAAATCGTATTTTTATGTATTGGACTCTTTTCGAATTGCTTTTCAATTTATTTTTCCAACGTTATCGAGCGCTAGGTTTTTTCCAACTCTCTGATTCAATGCGCAATGATTTCTACCGGGATGCGAACCGTGCAAATGTAATTTTTCTACTGCACCTGATTGTGAGCCGTCTTCCATCTCAGATAGGACTTTAGCCCTTTCGATTTCTTGTTGCTAATTATGCGATTTTCGTTAGATGCCCGTTAAAAAACTCTAGAAAATGCCGAACCTTCTCGATGCATTCGTTTGGCACCGACATGTAGGTCTCTTGCCAAATACACCGCTCGTTGACAGCTGAGGTCCTGGAAGCTTTGCCGCGTCTTTCGTTGCATCCAGGTTTGGCGAAGACGTCCTGCCTTCAGAAAACCAAATAGTCCTAGCTGAGTTAAGGCAATAGCTCTATTTTGAAAAATTTATATTTATTTTGGGTTTGAGTGGAAGAGCAAGATCCTACCTTAAATACGGCACCACCCTAAGACTTGTTGCAAACTAATTGTGGTTCTATGTATTCATATAACTATTTTTTATGTCTGCAAGTGGCAGAAGTAAAGAAATTTCCATTATTATTGTTATTTAAGAATTGTGGGTAATATAGTACCAAGCAGAGTTTTTAGCGCCTAAGACAGCCAGAGAAAGGTGTTTAAATATTATTTTGACAGTATCATATTATGTTTTATACTTGTGCGCTTTTCGAAGGCCTATCGACAGATTTGAGTTATATTTTTCAAGTTATAAATTATTTTTTTACGAGCATGTGACAGTGTCAAACGGGGTGGGTTCTTTGCTGACACCTGCGCCGTTCTAGTAACTGCATTATGATTATAAACCTTGATACTATTAAACGCACAACTCACTTTCGAGAAAAATTTCAATAATTTTACTTTCATTTTAATATTCATAATTTTCCGCTTTGAAACCTAAGGTAGCTTTTGCTTATTTTATTTACATGTAACCCCTGGGACGTTTTGCATTCCAGGACACAGCTTAACTTTTATGTGGCAATTATAAACAAATTGTAATGTTTAACCTTAGGTTGTTTTGCATTGAAGAATGATTAACTGTTTATGCGATTTTGACGTTATTTGTTTAGTTTAATTATATTGACTGTGTCTACTCAGTTGCTTTTATTTAGTTTAATATGTAGTTCGGTGTTAACAGTTGATAACACTTAAACTGGGGCTATCTCATTATTAGAGATTTGTTGATGCTTCATTAAAGCAGTGGTGCTTCACATTTGTTTCTGTTCTTTTCCCATTTTTGTGAGCTACCGCAACCTTCTCGTTGTTTAGGTAGGTTCTTCTAAGCCGAGAAAGTGCACGATAAGTGGGTTTTATTTAGACTTTGAGGTTGGTTTTTTGTTGTTTGTTGTTGTGGTTAACGACTGGCGCCTTTTTGTATTTTGCTTCATTTTGTCAGTGAATAACCTTAGGAATCATTACCTGATCTTTAGCCAACAATCACCGACAGTTTGAGCTATTCCTGGGTGTGATCGCCTTTTGCTGAAATGCAGCACACATTTTACACACAACGATAAGTGTAGAATATTCGAAACACGAATGAATTGGTTTGTTGTAGTAATCCATTATACATACTGGAATTACAGTTTCTTTTGAGACGCATGAGACTATTATTTTGTCGTCATACTGGGCAGATTAATCTTTTTTTAATTTTTGGCAAAGTAAAACATTTTGGAGTTCTCTCTTCTCATTTTTTTCGGTGTGTCTAAACTTAAAGAGAATGATTTGATATACAGTGGAACTGTGTGAGTTTAGTAATAGCAGTTACCTGTGTTGATGTTATGTTATACGATGTTTACGTTTTAGGCTCAACTTTGTACAGTATAGGGGGTGTCGAATCTTTTTGAAGTCTCTTTCAGATCGTAGCGAAATGGCTAAGCACAGTACTTTAGTGAGCTTAAGAGTTCTCGTAAGCTAATGAACTTATCTATGGTAAAATACTCTTTGGAGCACCCTGGTAATTTGAATATCGCTTGCTAATTATAGAGAAAAACCGCACGCCGTCTTTACTGTAGCTACTCGGCCCTCCAATATCACCATGCAGCCTGAACGTTTCTTTGGAAGGATTTGAAGGTAGGTAGAGTAATTGAAACATTTTGGTTTAGAACTGGAGTGAAAAATTCTTTGCCGTCTGTTGTGAAATAATCATATACTCCGAAGTTGGTGACATTGTTCGCATTAGCTGTTATGTTTTATCAATGCTTGCAAGCGTCTCTACTCCTACAGTCAATATAGAAATAATAAACGTCTTATACATTTTACTATTGCTTAATGTTCATGAGTTCCTACTTTCCCCATCTTTAATATTGTTGCCATTCTCATCTTTTCAGTTGCTGTTTCTCAAATTAACCATTTAAGGGTAGGTATATAGTAGGCGATCGTAGTACAGGAACGCTTAAAAATGCGCTACTTAGTTTCCACACTGGATAAATGCTTTTGCCAACTAGATCTGTTATCTAACACAAAGAAGAAGTGTTCAAGAATTTGAAGATGGAACAGTAGCAAATAAGATGGCAGAAAAATTGCAAATTGATACATCCCGTTTGTGATAAACTAAAACTTGTTTTCAATGCGAATCTGAGACAATCCGTGTTTAGATGCAAAAAATATGTTTAAAATAACATTTAATTTTATGCACATTAATCAATTTATTCGAATTATTGGGAACTGGTGGTGTCCTTAATTTTCTTCTAAGTTTTTATTTTTAGCAAATGAAGATTGCCTAGATTTGAATATTCGCCTTAAAGTTGAAAATGATTAGTTTACAGGCATTAATGTAATTGAATTGTACAGCTAAATAATTACTACACATAAATACGTGTTCCCTAATCTAAGGACACAATTTAAAATTTTTGAATTTATAGTTTACAATGTTTTATTGCTTCATTCCATTCTTATTAGTGTTACCTCGTTAAATTAATACAAATGCAGTTGAGGACCTCAATGACGCAGGAAACGTTTTGCATAGAGCAAGAAGTTTGTGAAAACCTGAATATTAATAAACTCCTAAGACAATTTTTCCACAGCAAAGCAAAGAAACTACATTAATTTTCTTAATGTGTCGGTGTTTTTTAAAACAAGAATAAAATAAAATTGAAATACTTATGAAATGGTGATTTATTCTATACATAATGAAATTTTTATATAAAAAGAAGGGCACGGACAGCGATTACAGGTTATATGCCTTTACAAACGCAGTACAGTTATTATTAGGGCTAAAGTACCGTTAGAAATTTCTTACTCATTGAAGCTTGCATCTTTGTTTAGGGTTTCAAGCTAGAGTAAATTCAGTCTATACTACACTTCCCTGTTAGGTTTTAAAAAAGTTCCATCTATGTAAAGTTTGTTGAATTACGAAGCAAGTACAAACTGATGTTCAACATACCGTTCATTTAGAATTTTGATGGCTCTTATGGATCAAGCTGTTGTTAGGATTTACTTAAATCGTTCGTTTTTCATTTATTTTAGTTATATACCTTCAAATGCCCATGCAGATGAGCCTGATATAGTTTATTTTGTATTCAAATTAAAAATGAGCAGTATAAATTATAAAGCAGTAGGTTTGCCGTTCTTTATTTTTGTGTTAGCCTCTCTAGTCACTTTTCAAAGTAAAATGTATATTAATGGCATGACTTATCTTTCCTTAAGGACTGTTCAAAATCACAGCCCAAGATATTAATTATTTTGGTAACTGATGAAGACACTTTGAAGTACCACGTTTTGTCTCCAAATTCCTCAGCCTTAAATCTTTGTTGCTCGATGTTGTTCTACCAAAGCAGCCTAAATACATTATCTGTTCAATAATTTACATTTCTATTTCTAGCCTCTTTCGTAGTTGATTTTTTGAACTCGTTAGTGACTTAGTTTCGTTTCCTGATCCAATCGTATTCAATTTTTTTGCTATAGTAAAAACATAATATAACATACGTTGTAGACCACTTTCGTTTTCAGCTATAAGCACAATACCGTCCGCATAGCACAAAAGATATATTTTCTTGTTGCTTAGCTTGTGTCTTGAGAGAGGCCGAATTCTCTCAACGATCTTGTCTGTAATCAGATTAAATAGTGAAGGCCCTAAAAAGTCTCACTCTCACTCATTCATCCTTGTAATTTGACACTCGTATAATCGTTATATGCGTTGTTATAGATGCAACAGGAACCACCAAATTTGCTGATCTCAAACGAAATGATTTAAATTAATGATTACTATTTTTCTCAATAGATATACATGATGTAGGTTCCAATGTCAAGCAAGAGGTAACTATAGTTTCTACACCTTTATAATTCTATTAACATGGTAGTAGATTTACTATAACAAATATCCAGGTTGTCTATCTATTCCAAAATTTTGGATGAAAATGCACTAGTTTGGTTCCTTTCGTTTTGACAAAAGAAATAATTGCGGCGCCTACATATGAAAAACAAGTAAATTTTAGCAGAGAGTAAGAATTATGGCTTCTAATTTTCTGTTTCGCAAAATATGAGGTTTTAAAGCTTCTCCGCTCTTAATATAGGAATCTATATTCTATTCGCAGCAACACATTTGCAGAAAACCGAACTTCTTCGTAGTGCTATGACGCACTTCCTCGCGAGATTAACTAAGTTCAGGCTGCTTTTGTGACAGTTCCGAACACCAGTTCCGGATCCCCTTCTTTTTATTTTTATTATCTTGCCTTTCCAGCTAAAACCAACTCTTAGTTTTCACCCTATATCTTATTGAAAAGTTACGCACGGAAAAGTTATTCACTTCCACATGTGTGCGCAGAAAAGCACAATTTCAAGAAACTTTTCAACTAACATTCGCATATCATAATATTAATATTTATGAAGGTATTCCCGTATTTCAAGTCATACGCGCTATTTAAATATTAAGTACAATAATAAGACGACAAAAATGGGATTCGAGCAATATTTATATCGCACAAATGTTAAGTGTAAATAAATACTTGAATTAAAGTAAAAGTGAATTTCAGTGCTACTAAAAATATTAAAAATACGTGGAAGTGTATTCTAACTTTAAAAGTTGTGTAGTTTGACCAAGAAATATTTCATCCCTTTTAGTTTTTTGCAAGGAGAGATTCTTACATTACACCATTGCAGCTAGTTTTGAAGTTCTTATGTGTTGAACTTTCAATAAAATATGTCAATAAACCTCTTAGCATTGGACAATACATGTTAGTCGCTAGAAAAATTTTAAAAAGTAGAAACATCAGTATCATAAGCTTTATTTTCATACCTACGATTTTTTTGGGAATATACATACTGAAATTCAAGAGTATGCAATTCAAACTTAATAACAAAGTTAGCCAATGATTAATTTTTGCATGTTATAATAAGGTTTAAATGGTAAAAAGTAAATATTCTAAAAATTTCACTAGGCATTTTTCCAATTTTTGCTAGGAAATATCCAGTTTGTACCTATTTTAATTAATTTGCTGATACATCGCAATGATCTTGCTGTGGATGTATACTATATATATATATACTAGCTCAGTAAATATAATTTTAAAGTGAAACATATTTTCTCAGGTTGGGGCATGCATTTATAATTGTAATAGATTTGTAACAACAACTTCCCTTCAAACTCAATCCCGGTTATGTAGATTTCATTAATATAAAGTGTACTTCAACAATTTACTTAACTTCATAATTCATTAGCCCTTGTAGATATCACTTCTTAGCTTACTTCAGGTAATTAATAATTATGCATTACCTGGTTTAATCTATTTGTCACAATTCTTATCTTTTCGAAGTATTTTCAGTCTTTTCTATACAGTATTCGTGTAACGTTTTTATGACGATCTCTGCTGGTTGGAAGTTCTCTGCTGCAGCTAGTGGATGAACTTCTACACTTGCTTTCAAAACTTTCGCGTACACCTATTTTTCGCTGTATTAAATCAGGGTTGTAACTAATCAACTCTGACATTTAAATTTTTGAAAAGTCAAAATGCCTCGACTGACAGAGCACATGCTGTCAATGTCATTTTTAACCTAATCTCAAATTTACCCGTTCACACAGCTAAAATTTTGCAAAATCGTTGTTACTTGATTTTGAATGTGTACGCGAAAGTTTTGAAAGCAAGTGTACATGTTTACTGCAACTCCTTCTGTTAATTGTACCATATTGAAGGATACTGACACTTATATTATCAGGCACGTGTCAATTAACAACATCTTATTTATTAAAATTCAGTTTAATAGGCGATTAATAAAATAATTAATAATATTTAATAAAATATAATTTTGTGTGTCTGTGTGTGTGTGTGTGTGTGTCTTTCCATTATTTATAGAAACTTTTTGTTATTTTTAAATATTCCTTCCACTAAGCACCAAGCTAGTTACTATCATATGCTTAGCTACACAAACTTTTGGCATATTTGAAATTAAATTAACATAATTAAAAAGACTAAATTAACTTAATAAATATTAAAATATATATTTTCTCCAGATATTAACATTTAAACTTAGCATCTTTTAACACGGTCTGTCACCGTTTTTTATAATAATAATAGCTATGCTATAAATTTACCTCTGCGTTACGCAATGCTGCGTACCTGTTACAAAAATTTTCCGTTGTCTATTACGGTTATAATGAAACACGCGACAGCTCAAGTCGAAGTCGGGAGTGGGTTCCGACAAAATAAATACGATTACCTGCAAGTGATAATCTGTAAAAGGCACCACCCCGTTGTACATCATAGAATTACCACTCCCAGATGAAATCTGTAACGGCGATCCTAGGTAAGACAAAAACAGCAACGGAGAGGGTACTTGGGACAGTACCCACCACTCAGAAATTAATAATAAAACACCAAAGGACATTACCATAAATATAATTGGTCCAGTGGATTTAAGTTTAATGCATAACGTACATGTAGTTTTATTTAAAGGCAAATATGAAATTCAAGTTTAAAATAATCTCCGATTTAGGTATAAATTGTTTAATAATTAACGATATAATTTACATACAAATTGTAGCATTTAAAACAAGGAGCAAGTGTTATGCCCAAACGTTATCGCGAGGCACACGGCTGTTGAATACATGAGTAGTCACATTTGCTACTCTATGAACGCGTATAATACCGGGTTTACTTTGTTATACAGATCAGTGTAATTGGGTGCTTATCAGTAGAGCCAAAAGTTCGAAAACTGACATGGGGCGCCTAACAGCTTGAAAACCGTTCAAGTTTACGACCAATGTAACAGATCTTGAAAGGTAACAACTATAGTAATCTATGAATAATAATAATTAATTAAACACCTTAAAATAACTTTTGGTTCATTAATAGTTCAAACAATTCAATATATAACATAATGCATTTGTTGAATACCCACTCATGAAATTTAAACTTTGAATTACTTGTAGTTTGAATGTAAATCACAAAGCCAATTAACTTTCGCATTATGTACATTATGTACACAATCCAACTGAATTAAACATCCGGATTGCTGGTATAATCTAACAGTTGTAGCAAAGCAAATTGAATTACACAGTCGAAGTTCGACGAAGAGCAGCAATATTATTAATACAGCACCTGGAAATTGCTACAATGCCATCGATGCCTTAGACACCTGGTGTTTCCAGTGCAGCTATTTTCTTTGTATGGTGGCCACGTCTTCGAAGTGAACTGTCAAGGTCATGGGCGCTTGCTCGAAGCCGATGAAATGGCAAGCAGTAAGCCCAGCGAGGAGAAACAAATGAAACTCCACAGACACTTCGTGTGAGCACAGCTTAAAACGCATCCAAAGAGAAAGAATGATCGCATACCAGTTATTATCTTAAGCCAATACGCGAGGTTACAACGAAATACGGTTTTATTAACAATCTAAGCCCCAAATTCCATGGGATGGCTGGAGATTTTTCACAAAGCGCCTCTTTTCGCAAGGCAAAATTAATATGGATGCCGAACGAAATTGTTTATCGAAAAATCAAAGTGACCAAATATTTTCCAAACACTTCCACCCAATACAACGAAGGCTGTACGTCAAAATTAACCCATTCCAAACAAGTAGCCAAAGTGTACATCAAAATTAAACAATGACAGTGAAACTTCAGTTCGATGCAGAAAAACGCAGCTGAGTGCGAGCGCCGCCTAACTGTATCAAGATGAAATACGAAAGTATACCGGCATGACGGTAAAGAGCAAAGCTAAATTGCCTCTAAAAGGCGTTAAAATTTGTCTAACTTGGGAATGTAACAGGTCTGCAAATATACACAGTCGTGTTGGTTTCTGTAAATTAAAAGTCCACATGCCTGAGCTGCTTTTTTATGACCGTTACTATTTTGTCCAACCACATTCCACTTTAACAGTTCCATTTCTCAATGTCATTGGCACTTATTCATTTCTTTTTTGCATGTCGTTCGGCTGTTGTAAATGCCTTGGCTGCTACCTAGCATGTTATGAAAAGGAACAGAAGATAAAGTGGGTCGCCGTCACTTTCTAATAAATTGTGTATATCCCCATTCTGAATTAAAATTTCTAGTACTACCCTTATTTGCTAAAGGAAAAAAACCAAGCAGTAGGTATCATGTTAATGAAAATGTATCATTATTGAGCTAGTAAATCTCAAAAAGGGCGACTATTCCCAATCTTTTAATATAAATATTCAATTAATATTAGTTTTCAAAGTACAGAACTGTCGTAAAATATACACTGCATGAATTGCAATATATGCTTGTAATCTGCATTATATTTGGTTTTAGATTACTATAGAACTAAATAGGTGATTTGTATTCCAATTTAATAATGTATTCTTGTTGAATTCGCTGCTAATAGCTTTAAATTTATGATGCTACTGTTACTAATGTAGCCATTCGTAACTCTTTACTATTACATTCAATATCAATTCCCGAGTTTTCTTTTATTTAGTTAAACATAAATAAATGCTTTAAAATGATATACAAATGTTGCGAATTTCATTGATAATGTATTACATTTTTCTGAAAATAAGAATGCACGAATAAATTAAAGGTTAATTTACAACAAAGGTGTTAAGACATTTGCATCACTACTTTTTGTACAGCACACCATATTTCAAATTTATACCGCAGACCATTACAATAATTCCAGTAATGTTGTTCATGCAGTTTCAACGTTATGTCAACATGTATGCTGCAGTCTGTGACGTTAATTAAATTACAAATGTGTTAATTTTAAAAACAGAATATTTCCTGCGACATCAATTGATCGCTGAATTTCAACACAACGCCTGCAGCTTAACATGGTTCTGTTTGAACTTCGCTGAGTAACAATTGCGAAATGCACTGGCAGTATTAGACCTAATGCTAATATCCTGGCGTCAAATGGGATGTCTTTTTGGTAAAACTAATTTAATAAAATATTAGTAACGTTAAGCAAGTAAGCAATGACAATAATTCCTGTTGACGTTCGGCTAAACGGGCATTAAAATTTATATCTCGAACCAGGAGGGTATTAGAGGATTCGGGAAGGATAACGAGCTAGTCGAGTAGTTGGGTTAGCCGGGTCCGGATATTGTTACAATTCAATATTAAATAAGGAAACCGTTACAGAGTTGTGTACAACTTGTGACGAGTGGAAAATGTTTTTCTCCTGAAATGCCTATCTGATGAAAGGAATAATAGGTATTTAGTTTGATTATTTAAAGATATAATCGCAATATGCTTTATGATTTGATAGTTTAGATGTTACGTATAAGTAAATTGGTGGGATAGTTAATCAATTGACGTCCTGGTCACTGCTAAATGAGATTTATTACTTAATTATAATTCGCAACTAAAGTGATTACTACGCGTTGGTCGTAATGGATGTTTTTCGTTTCCTCAATAGGAAGTTTTATTTATCATTTAAGAGCATTTATGCACACTATCACTCCGTTCAAAGTGAGAATTACGATGCAATTAATATCTTCATGGTAAATAATCCCCATATTGCTAAAGTAAACATGCAACATCAAAGGAATGCTTTTGCAGCTCATCTCCGTCCATGGTAGAAGCATCAAGAGTTATATTACAACATAAGGCATTATGTAAATGTATACTAGAACCGTGGTGCGTGATAGCAGCCTAAATCTAGTATATTAAACAGTTTTACGACGTATAATCGTCGGCATTTTATATTTTACTAAATTTTAGGTTTTTAGTGTTTCGCATTTCAAAGACGTGCAGGGGAGTTTTATTAACTTGTTATTATTACCTGAGAAGCAAGAAAATGGAGATATATTTTAGGAGGACGAGATATATATCATTCGACTCAGATTGAAGAGTAGATTCCAAAAATATATAGAAACCGGAAATCGGATTTCTTTTCCGAGGTCGACTTCCGGTCAATTTTTTTTTTCATCTCGTGTTAAATTCTTAATGTCCAATTATTGGCTCCCCTAATTATTTTAGAGCTAAAGTGTAAATACATTTTTTGTAGAGAAAAAAATACTGCATCTATTCATACTGTTGCTAACCATTTTTCATTTTCCATAACCGAAAGAATGCAAAAAATAAAACTAGCATTTTATTATTATTAACTAAGAATGAGAAGCAAGAAAATGGAGATATATTTTAGGAGGACGAGATATATATCATTCGACTCAGCTTGAAGAGTAGATTCCAAAAATATATAGAAACCGGAAATCGGATTTCTTTTCCGAGGTCGACTTCCGGTCAATTTTTTTTTAACTTTTAACTTTTTCCTTTATAGCTCCTGCAGTTTTTGAGATATTTAGCTCAAATTTGGAATACAGGTTACGCTGCAGGGCTTACATCATTGAGCATATCAAATGGTTGTGAGAATCTACAGGGAGATATTTTTTCAGGGGTCATGCTTCCTTTTCTCCTTCTGAACTTTTTTGCGGTGCGCCGCTGTTAGATTCTAAAATACAAATTGAGTTTTCTGTTTTGTTTAGAATCTTTTTGTTCTCTTGCAGTTTTTTCGTATCTGCAACCGTTATCGAGAAAAAAAAGTATAAAGACGATTTTCTGTAATTTGCTAGACAAAATTTAAATTTTTAAAAACTGAGAAGCAAGAAAATGGAGATATATTTTAGGAGGACGAGATATATATCATTCGACTCAGCTTGAAGAGTAGATTCCAAAAATATATAGAAACCGGAAATCGGATTTCTTTTCCGAGGTCGACTTCCGGTCAATTTTTTTTTTATCTCGTGTTAAATTCTTAATGTCCAATTATTGGCTCCCCTAATTATTTTAGAGCTAAAGTGTAAATACATTTTTTGTAGAGAAAAAAATACTGCATCTATTCATACTGTTGCTAACCATTTTTCATTTTCCATAACCGAAGAAATGCAAAAAATAAAACTAGCATTTTATTATTATTAACTGAGAAGCAAGAAAATGGAGATATATTTTAAATGTTATCTATATGATCCACAAAAGTGAATCTTTGTCATTCTACGTGTAGTTAACCTACATGTTTTTTGTTGCGCGATGAGATAACATCGTCATACACTTGTAAGGTTTGTCTTTGATTGGCTAGAAAAACAAATAATTGGAATGCTGAATACAATTACTCAATTTTTTAAAATAACTCAGTTTCTATGAGAGAACATGTTTTCTATAACGGTAATGTTACAACTAATTGTAATACGAGTTACATACATCAGAGTTAAGTCATTTTTATAAACGAATAAGTCTAAAACATGATATGTAAAAATTACCACTTTTTCAATGTGCTTACGTCGTAATATGAGTAGTTGTAAAATTCACGTACAATGTTTGAACACTTCCTCGTATGAAACCTAAGGTCTCTTGGAAAGTATAAACTCGTCTCGACTAAGTTCAGCCTAGGGAGCGCAACACAGTCGAGTAATATAGACTTCAAGCAAAGAAATTGGATGTGAAGTATTCCGTGAATGTAGCTGTTTGGGAAAACCCTATCGTATCACTTGTGGCAAATTGGCGACTGTATCGGGTGTACCTAGTTTCAACAAGCGCAGCCTATTAATCTGAAATTTCAATCCTGTTGAATACCGGGGATCTTAATATCGATGCCTGTTTCGGATATGTTAGAAAAAACCGCCGTATTCTTCCCCTATTGACAATTCAGCCAACTGCAGCATCATTGTCGTTTACTGTGCTGCACTCGGTTCAGTTGAACCTACATTTACCTCATATATAATCTATCGTCAACTTTGTATGTGCTGTGAAATATTTTTTGGGGGGTATCGCCGTCAGAATTACAGTAACGCTTTAAGGGATTGTAAAATTATATTCTAGGCGAACACATGGAGTTTCCTTATCGGCCGACATTGACCTCATCAACAGGTAGAATTTTTAGGGATACGTTTGGTACTATTGTTTTCTGCGGTTCTGGCTGTCAGCTAGGGCCCGTTTAAATGTGTTTTATGTTATATTAATTAAATTCTCGAATTGTGTGATTTTATTTTCTAAAACAAAGTGCAGTCGTACGTATTCGTCCAATAAGATAGGCTTCTCAAAGACGAATAAGGTAGGTATGTACCTTGGAGCTGAGCTGATGTAATTACCCCTACATATCACTTGTAGAAATACTAGGTGCCGTCCATAAAAATACCACGAACTTATCCTCTCTACCTTTCCAAGTACAATTGTTCTTAATATCGCAATTGAACGGTCCACCACGGCCAATCCAATACTGCTTGTAATGAATGTTTAACCAGTCTCCCACCAATCTGCCATAATGAGTTGAAACGCCATCTAATTAAAACCATCCATGTTGAAGATGATAAATGGGGACATTATTGATCTATTTAGATATTCTTTAGTATCTTCAAATTGCCATAACTTGTTAAGGGTCGAAAAACAGTATAAGTTACATCACATTTTTTGATCAACATAACACCCTCTCTATGTTCCCAAGTATTTAAATTGGCACAATTGCCTTATATTCTTTCTTTTTAGCAACACATTATGGTTTTCTTCGTCTGCTGATTTAATTTTCTTTTTTACGATGATTTTCATGTTTGCATTTTTTCATTTCCCCGATGTATACCTTTATCCCACTTGTACTATAGCTCTGCCTGACTCCGCTATTATCGCCACGTCGTGCGTCGTCTGCATACGGGAGTTCTGACATTTGTATCATTTTAATATTGCGTTATCCTACTTTATATATCATGCTTTTCTTCCTATACTCCGTAACTACCCCATCTATAATGTAGTTTTGACTCCTCACTGTGTGTTCTCGCTACTATTGTTGTCTTGTTATATAATACTTAGAATATTTCTCTCTCTCTCTCTCTCTCTCTCTCTCTCTCTCTCTCTGTTGTTCCTATACCTGTGTTTGTGTATCGTCCTTGTATTCTGTCGAACGCTTTCTTCAGGTCTTGAAGCCACCTAAATGTATTCTATGGTGTTTTCTAATCTTTCTCATATTCTTTATTATAACTTTGCTATTATACTTATGCTTGGTATTATATAACTTTTTATTTCCTAAATAAAATTTACTTTGAGAATAAATTAATTTATTCCGTAATTTGCGTATTATAGACGCAAAATAACTTTACTCGGCTAATAAATCCGTACAGGTTAACTTTAATTCGTTGTTCAAGTAAACAAAAGCGCCTCAAAACGTTAATGCTTATGACATTTTATTCAATAGTAAACAAATTTTGATGCGCTTTTGTTTATTTGCCTATTAGTTTACTGGGTAACTAAATTTACTCCACAAATAGTTATCTAATTATTTATTGATCATTTATAATACTGGCCATTAGTAGTTTAACTTCTCAGTAATTGTCATATTGTATGCGAATCTAGTATTATCTTTATTATGCATATTTATATTATTGCAATTTTCCTGTATATAACTATTATATAAGTGATAAATCTATCATTATGACCCAAAACATTCTACAATTGACAACGATTTGTAATTGGGTGTGACTCGTTTAGTTGAAAAATTGCAATTTTACATGTAAGACGTATAGTAATAAATAGGCGGTGAAAAACCTTACGGCTAATTATTTTAGTATTATTATGGTATTGTTAATTTAATTATTGACAATTAGTTAAATTCTGTAGGTAGTTAATAATATTTAAACAATTTTATGTAAATGCCTTCTTCAACGAGAGGGGTTGTATAATACGTCAACCCCCAAAAATTAATACGCATCACAATATAAACAGCTTCTTGATTACATATTTCGTTTTTAGTGGTAAAGAGCATTTTCATAACACTGAAAACTATGCTCGAATATTTTATTTCCCTGGTCTAAAAGACGAAGAAAGTATTGTAATCTCCAAAAAATTTCCTTCCGGGATTTCTTCAGATCTTTGCGTGTCAGGGTCCCTGGATAACGAAAAACAGGTTTTCTCAATTCCGTCTGCCTGTCTGTTGCTAGTATAACTCAAGAGCTATGGGGGAAGACGATATTTGGCATGCAGATGATATGTCTGTGTGGCATAAAACCGTGAAAATATAGGACAAATTATATTGGTTGAACTCCTGAAAAAAATTAAATTTTGTTTAATTTTGCCTTAACTGGCACTAGCAATTTTTTTATTGGAAAGTGATTTATTTCGCATTGTCAAGGGTTTCCTTTTATTGTTTCAGTATTATTTCGAAGGTGAATACATTTTACCCTTATTTCCTTTGATTTTTAAAATTGTTTACTGTTATATCGTCCACTTGCGAAGGAAGCTCTGAGTAAAACCCTTTACAGATTATTTTCATATCCGTCTGTTTGTCTGTCTGTCTGTTAGCGGTGTACCTCAATAACTAGTTATTGGAGAAAAACTACATTATTCATGCGGATTATTTAACTAGCTGGTGCAAACGGAGGATATTTTAATAAAATATATACAGGGCCAACGCTTTTAAAAAATAAATTATTCCTGTTTTTGCTTCAACTCAAGAAGTATTAGTTAAATAAAAATAATATTTTGTACATAACCCTTGTTTTCTCCCTTGAAGAAAAAGAGCAAATTTGAAACCCAACATGTAGAGGGCCAATACCTTACAAAATTAAATTCTTCCCTTTAATATTTTCAGATTTTTTAGTGTCAATACTTCTACTTGCAATTTGAAGTTTCATGTAAATCCCTTTATAGATTTTTAAAATAACGTCCGTTAATTTTTGCTTGAATACTACGCAAAATGTAAATTTGGAAAAACGCAATTCTTCTTATCTCAGCAATAAATAGGTAATACATTATAATTAATAAAGATTGCAGTAATAACAGGAATATATTTTTCATACAACGTTCGCTTGTTAATAGTTTAAATTGAAGGGTAGCGAAATGTTCCCGCTTTTTCTAAATCTACGCACTATCATTCTGTCCCTATCCTATGTTTATAATTGGGTGGAAATGTTTTGGATTAAAAGAAGAATTTAGGTTTACTAGGTTTGATTACCTAATAACCTGAACCATCGATAATACACAAATAGTAGACAGTGAACCCAAAAGCTTTATCGCATTTGGTTCAAACGCAAAGTAAAACGTATTCACTTAATTAGCGCCAAATAAATTCGATTAATTAATCATTTTGATTAGAGGCCCGAGCTTTTAACTTTCGAAAAGCAAGTAGACAAAGATATTTGGGAGGATCGTCACGCAACCGCTCCATATCCATATCTACTTATTTGTGGTGGCCATTTGTTGTTTACGCAATAACCTGAATAAATATTCCGGGGGCTTTGAATAAGGGAAGCCGCAAATTTGTTTAGTAATGGAGGTCATTAGGATGTAATTTGTATGTGGCTCCACATTCAGGGGTTTAATTATTTTTCACCAGTTTCCTCTGCCAAATGGGGAAATTCGATTGCAATGTCAAACAAGGCCGCCTTTTTACAAGATCATCCCACCGCGCAATGAAAGAAAGCCCGGCTTGATACTAGATTAATTGGACGTTTTATTTCTGAGGCGCGCTCTGAAAAGTCTCAACTCAAATCTTCTGAGAAATTGATTACAAAGACGAACAGAACTTGAATCTTAGCAGAAGTCTTTGCACAAATATGGCGATAGAAACATGATTCATTCTATAAATTGCGACGACAGCACCTTGAGGCAGTTCGAAGTGAGATAAAATAAAATGAATTTATGCACGTGTTCGGGGCATTTATTTGCATTTCAGGGGAAAACAATGGAATTGGAACGCGAACAATTCAAACCAAGCTGCAATCCGCGGGAATTGATTCTGGAGTTTGAACGCGAAAGCTTTTTGCTAAATTGTCGAATGCCTTAACTTGCAAATGTCGCTTTGAATTGCGAATGTATACAATTTTTAACGTTTTGATATAAATGAAGCATACCATTTACTTGATTATCAATTTCGATGATTTAATAAAACATTTTCTTTACTGCTGCTGATGTAATGAGAATACTATAAGAACACATTTTTTAGTTTTAGTAAATGCTTTATGTCTACCTCAGCACTACTTTCGCTATATCTCAACGTAAACAGTAATTCTAAACGCGAAATAAACAAGTCAATCAAAGGATCGACAGCTCTACTGTACTAATAGGTATCAGGTTACTCCTGGGCGCTGTCCAGGAGAAAAGGTTTGGAATAGAATCGTGGCCTTAATCGCGCGTTAGATAGTTTTTCCCTGTAATAGTATATTACACAACGAGAGCTGTAGGAAGCATATTACACGCGAGTTGGAAAAGTTACGCACAAGCCGCGTAGCGGCGCGTGTGTAATTCCACGAGCGTGTAATTGCTCTATAGCTCGAGTTGCGTACTATACTTTTTCTACGATCACACTCATTTCGTTTAAACGAAAAAGAAATATTTTATTAACTGTCAAACTATCTGTCACACCATCTTAAAAATTAGGCGGCTGCAGTCACATCCCTACACCGCTTCGTACAAACAACAGAAGCTAACTGTAACGTAATAAAAAAAATTACGTGTTAGTCATTACGTAACACTGTTTGTAACAACGAATTTACTAATCAAGTAAACAGTGCTTAATGAGCAATTTACTAATAAAGGAGTAGAAAAAGATTTTTTACAAACTCTGGATAAAATAAACACGCCAAATTTACACGCAAAAATTTTCATTCCTTTAACTTTCACCAGCGTGAAAAATGAGGCGGTTTATGACACTCCATAAGATAAACATTCCGGGTCTTATACGTTTTATAAGGCGAAAGTGAAATAAAGCAATTTTTTAAAACAGGGAAGTCTCTTACTTTCTTTGTGAATTATATTCAAATACGAAATTTCATGTTGTTTAGCTTTTATGGTAAATGATTAAATGGAATGACTGAATGATTTTTTAAGCTAGTGTTCTCTAAATTTGAAAAAATAGCTTTTAACTACCTTAATATACAGTAGTCAGGTCTGAAGCATAAATGTATAATAGTTATTTAGAAGGTAAGCTTAGTAAATGTAATTTGTAGGCGAACTGGCAAGTTTCTTCTTGTTGGAAATGATTTCAATCAAGTCGATCTACTTCGTTATTACATGAATTTACGACCAAACCATGTTAAACACGGGAAGTAAAAATGAAAAGGAAAGTACACTGTGCAGCCAGAAGCTATAAAAGCGATTGGAAAATTTCCATTACTGGCCTCTTCTATGAGCTTGTAAAATTTTACAGGGCTATATGTATAACTACTCACCTACTTAGTTACCATAAATGCCTATAAAGAGTCATTTACACGGACGGTGGAATTAAATTATTTTATCTACTCCAGTGGGATAAGTAACTCATTACGTCACTCATTTGACACTATTTCCGCAAGGTATTGAAGCTCATCACACCACTCAGTTATGTAATGGCTTTATTACCTGAGTGGTCCAATGGCTACATTACCTAACTGAGTAGTGCCAAATGAATGACAAAATGACATTTGCCTACTAAAATATTTTTGAAAATGACAGATCTGACATTTCTCTTAACGCACTTTTCTCAATTTTAGACAGCTGCAGATAAAATTTTGTGCAATACATAATAATAATAATAATAAATTCTCTTTATTATTAAAGTTGGCGAAGTTCGGCTAAGGCCGTTCTTCCACTTAACCAACTAATAATATAATGGTATTACACAAAATAATTTTAACATGTATCGCACAAGGATATAAACATATAAACTAAAATTCAAAATTAGAGTAAACAATAACCAATAATCCATATGTCATGTAAATACTCAAGGCACGTATAATATATTAAAAAAAAAAGCAGTTAAGGAAAAAATAAGGCAAATAATTGTTTGATCAGGCTATAGTTAATGATTCAATAGGTATGTATGTAAATGTTTTTTGAATTGTATCATTGAGTATTGTTTTATTTCATGTGGAATGCCATTGTAGGCGGTTACAGCATTGTACACAAAGGATCGCCGAAACATAGCTGTGGAGTGTTGTGGAATGTTTAAACCTGAACAACGTAAGTTTAACCCATGCAACTGTGTTCTTGTTATTAGTTTATCAAACAGATAACTAGGATTTTGTTTTAGTAATATGGAATGTGTTAGACATGCAAGGTGATACAATCGTCTGTGTTCTATTTTGAGCCATTTGATATTATTGTAATAAGGAGTAATGTGTTGACGTCTGTTTATTTTTAACGCAAAACGAACACAACTATTTTGTAAAATTTGTATTCTCTTTTTAGTTTCAACATCAATACAGGGACCATAGACTACATCACAGTAATCAAACAATGATAAAATGAGAGCCTCTGATAATATCAATATTAAATCCTTTGACAGCAGGCTTTTTTGAGAATATAACATTTTCAATGTAGCATAGGCTCGTTGTAATACTTTATTAATATGCGTTTTAAATCTCAGATCGGTGTCAATTACTAAGCCCAAATTCCTGCATTCGGCAAGAACGGGCAATAGTTTGCCGTTCATTTTCACCTGAAAGTTTTGATCTTTGTCTTTGCCAAATAACATGACACACGATTTCTTTGTATTGATTTTTAATTGTAATTTTGTTGAAAAATTAAATATAGAGTCTAAGTCACTGTTTAAGTTATTAATTATATGATCATTAGCATGAGGAAAAGAAAAAAGAAGCTGCGTATCATCAGCATAGCAGTGCATATCCACAAACTTAACTTTTTCGCAAAGGTCAGCGGTATATATACAAAACAGTAACGGTCCAAGCACACTCCCCTGAGGTACGCCCTTAACCACAGCAAGGGATGCCGATACTTTGGCATCTAATTTCACACTTTGTGTTCTATTGCTTAAATAGCTTTTTACAAATTTAATCGAATTTTGATCAAAATTATGATATTCCAGCTTAGCACAAAGGACCTCATGATTAATAGTATCAAATGCCTTGCTGTAGTCAAGTAAAACCAAGATTGAAGTTTTTCCTTTATCACATGCGTTAATAATTTCATCGGTAATATGAAGTAAAGCGGTGGTTGTGCTGTGTTGGCGCCTAAAACCCGATTGTATGTTTGGTATTATATTGCATTTATCCAAATAAGAACGGAATTGCAGGTCGACTATTTTTTCTAGTACTTTTGATAACGTTGGTAAGATACTTATGGGTCTAAGGTCATTATATTCTTTAGGATCTTTGTTCTTACACAACGGAGTTACAAGGGCTTCCTTCCAGACTTGAGGAACAACTGCATTAACAAGACAATAATTGATTACATGTTCAAGGTGTTCAGATATAAGGGGAATGCATAATTTTATCATTTTTAAATTTATACAATCAACACCAATAGCATTCGATCTAAGCTGATTGATTATTTTATTAATTTCATCGGCCGTTGTTTGCTCAAACGAAAATGCATGTTTGGTGTTTTTTGATTTAGTTTTGTAATGTTCAATAATTTCATCAGTTTTAGGAAAATCAGGGAATGAGGTAGAATTAATAAAGTAATTGTTGATAGCTTCAACATCAGCTAGATTTTCGGGCACACGCGCTTCATATTTTTTATTAATATTAAGTGATTTAAGAGTTTTCCATAAAGTTTTAGATTGATTTTGCCTTGAAACGTATTCTATGAAAGCTTTTTTTTCCCTTTTAATTGCGCCTGTTGTATAATTTCTTAGAGTGACATAATAATCCCTATCAGAAGGAAGCCCGGTCTTTTTTGCTTTAGTACGTGCTCGATCCCGCAATTTTATCATTTGCCTTACAACATCAGTCAACCACGGCGCAGGTGGTTTTCTTACTCGCACTGTTCTCAAAGGAACATGCATGTCCATTACCTCTATTATTTGTTTGTTTAGGAAATTTAGCTTTGAATCAATGTCATTGTAATAATAAAGCATGAACCACGGCCTACTAACCAAGTCAGACGCAAAATCATCGTAAATAAAGTATTTATAATCACGAAATGTTATAATATTTGGTTTTGGCTTAGCTGCTGTATAATCAAATTCGCAATAAGTTAGTCCATGGTCTGTAATTCCTTGCATATCGAACACATCACACGCAATAAAATTCTCTAGGTCTGAAATAAAAATTAAATCAATCAGGTTATTATACCTTGTAGGTTTATTTATTATCTGTTCGAAACCATACGATTTTGCTAGTGACTGCAACTTTTTAGTACTGTTATTTTCTTTATCAAACCGATTAATATTAAAATCACCTAAACATATAATTTTATCAAAGTGTATAATTGTATTAGATATAATATTTTCAAATTCGTTTAAAAAATCATTATTACTACCTCTTAATTTATATATTACACCCACAGCCACATTCAAGCTCCCAATTTTGAACGTAAACCAAAGTTGCTCCATAGTTATTGCGGATTGATAGATTTCGTATTTTACAAAATTATAGGACAAACTATCTCTTATATAAAACGCCACCCCACCACCACGGCCCTCCACACGATCATTTCTAATTAATTTATAACCCGGTATATTATAATTATCATTGCTGCCATTAGGTTTTAACCACGTTTCCGTTACTCCAAGAATGTCATAACTATTTGCTAATACATGATCTGAAAATTCAGGAAAATTAGTACCAAAAGATTGAATATTTACATGACCTATTTTCATATTATAAATCTGAAAAGAAAATTCTTATTACAAAGATATGAAAATTAAAGTTATTCGTATGACTAAATTCACAATCAAATTAATATTTATTTATTGCACCCTGCAACTATTGCCGCCTTTACTTTTTTGATATTTCACTAAAGTCTTTTGCGTTGTTTATGTATTTTATTGAATTGTTTATTTTGATACAAATTTTCCCATCTATTGTCCAAACGTCGTGAAAAATTAAATGAAACTATAATAATAATAGTAGTTAATTGTGTATATACATTTTTGCCCCCCTCTAACTGGAATTCTGGCTACGCCCTTGGTTAAAGGTAACATGCACCTTTTTATTACCTACAAGAATGTTCATTCTTATGATACTGGAATAATGTCAAAATTAGACCAAATTTTTACAGACTGAATGCGGATCGCAATGGCCTTATCTATTATGGGGCTGTATTTTTTAACTGTCTGCCTGGCCACGTGAGGGAACTTCCAATGCCAAAGTTTAAAGTTACACTAAAAACATTTTTAATAAATAACGCTTTATTCAACATGAATGAATTTTTAACCTTTAATTTCAATGACCGGCTCTAAGCATGATTTACGTGCGGAATTAGGAATAAATATATATAATTAAATGTGAACTGTATATATTCTATCTATTTGGTGTAGCATTTGCCATAGTAGACGTGTTTAAAAGATTTTTTTTTGTAATGTCACAAATAAAGTATGTATATCTATCTAACGCGCAAAACTTTAAATGCGGTATGCGCCGCGGGATACAGCGCGATTCTTCCATGCTCACGTAAAACTTTTACATTCGCTGGAAAAGTCTCACTTTTCTTAACTTGTAGAACCATCTACTATTAATTCACTAGCGATTTAAAAAGAAAATTAACTCGCTAGCATATAAACATTATAAACTGTTACTTATGGTTGCTATTATAGAGATAATAATAATAATGCCAGTTTAAAATAACAAAGAAATAATAATTAATGGAGTTATTTAACAATAACAGTAACGGCGTAACTGGAGACTTGAGGAGTTACTGCATTTATATTTTTATGACGCTCAACGCCACAACGGCTTAAACCTGAAAAGAAACACAAATTGCAGACAGCTGAAAATTATTTCGGTGGCGCAAATAGTTCTCACATATAATCTCATAAGAGCATTCATTCTTTCCGGATTTTTTTACTGCGTTCCATCAACGTTGTATTAATTAGGACGCCTTTCAGAGGCGAGCGTTTCCTTTTCAGAGACTTTCCATTTGAAAATACATTTTTTGGAACTTTTCCTTACTGCCAATCTCTAGCGTGCTTTTAAAACTTTCTTTAGTGCAACAAAAGTTATTAAATTCGTCGTACATTTTAAATGCGACATATGCCGCGGGTTTCAGCTAGTCAGAATATATTGCATTCTATGAGCTGATATTTGGTAAGTATAGTAATCAGACTTAGGATTTTATTGCAGGGGGTTCCCAGCAGTGTCCTTCCATGTTGAGTTTGTCAGATCCTCTGGCTATTGCATCTGAAGTCGTCTAGTATGTGGATCTGCTGTCAATGGTTCTATGATTTCATTTGAGTGATTTTTCAGGGCATTATGGTACATAACAGTGTGTTGTTTGATAACATCTCTTACATATGAGATGTTTAAGTCAGTATGCAGGGTGCTATTTGACACAAACCATGGTGCATTTGACATGTTTCGAGGGTTTTCGATTGAAAACGTTGTATGACATCCAAGATGGATAGCTGCCCAACCACCAATTCGGTTTTCGGTATTATCATTCCATAATCCAGTAATGCCAATGAATAAGAAATGTTGATTCTTAAGCAACATTTTTTCATTGTTTAGTGCTATGGTTTGTGAAATGTTTCGTGTAGATACCCATGTTCAAAATGTTCAAAATTTGCATGTAACACTTCCAAGAATTAAAAAAATTGATTAAAAAATTTGTAGAAACTGGAAGTACAGGTACATAACATGAAAAAGAACATTTATGATGAAAATGATGCAGCAACTGTAATTATAGTACAATTGACAGAGAAGCGCCCAAGATTATCATTAACTAGACAAGCACTGGAAACAGGCATTAGCAAAATTAATTTGCATCGCATTTTGAAACACAACAAATACAAAAATAAATTTATGAATGTATTTGCGACCAGGGAATGAAGGAAAACGTTTATTGTTTTGTGTTTACAACAAATGGAAAAAGTTCATCTCAAAATTGTTGATTTTGGAGAAAGAATAATCCAAACTTTAGAGTAAGCCAATACATCAAAAAGGTAAATTTTGGTGCGTTTTCGTTTTCACTTACGATAAAGATATTAGCCATTATTTTTGTTAACAAAGTGTAAACCAACCCACTTAGGTACCTAAATGTGCTGCAAAATTTCTTTTGGGAACAAATCTAGGATTTTAATTTAGAGTATTGACGAAAATGTTACTGTAACGTGATAAGTATCTGGCAGACAATTCAAATATGATACAAAATTGGTGTAACGAAAAATTTGGAATGGGGTGGATTGGAAGGGATGGGCCAATACCTTGGTCTCCTTGATTGCCTGAACTTACCATTTTAAACTTTTACTTGTAGGGGAGAAGCTTTCTGAAATATGGGCGTAGATAAGAGTTTTCTTTGGAATTGCTGCCATGAGGAACAAAACCCAATTATTTACTATGTTATTTTCATATGCCTACTGTCTTTTCTCAAACATTACCAATCTTTTTCAAATTTTGCATTCTAGTATTTGAAAACATTTCCAGCAACTTTTCTTAATAAACTTTTGCAAATCTTTAATAACAAAACCCACAAAGTGTTAAAGTTTGGCCTTCACTTGAAAAATATTTATCGAGGGACTTAAAACAATACTAGGGTCAAGGCCCAACTGAACTCCTTCGAAAACTACCCAAAACCATCCCCAAAGGTAAATGTATTTAGTTTTTAAAATTTTCTTGAAAACCATTGACCAACGAAAGAAAGTCAAGAGTTCTAATTATAAACAAAACAAAATTCACTACCCATAGATGTATATGCTGTCTATATTCAATGAACAGGTAAATAATAGTAATTAACCGAAGACATTTGTTTAATAAAAAATGAACAAAAACTGAAATAATAATAATAAAGTGGTAATCGTATCGATACTTCTCTCCGGTACTGGTGTTATAGTCACCATACTGCAAAGAGCCTAGAAAAAATTAACTTACCGTGTTACACTTACCGGGAACTTCAGAAAGCAGCCATCCTTAATACCTGTCATATAGTACGAAAATTTTAGACAGGTAAACTAGTGATAGTTCCCCAATATTATCAGGTCCTTGCTAGGGCTGACATGGTTAATACACCGGTTTCATAATCGTGAAGAAAGTTTTAAAAAATATAATAATAATAATTTTATTAGTTTAAAAACTATTTGGTTTGACACTTTGACCTTTACAGGAAACTGCAAATATAAGATGTTCCTAACTGAGCTCCGTAGCCTAGTGTGTTGCACGTCTACTTAGCATTCGGGAGGTCGTGGGTTCGATTCCCGCCACCGTCTGCCTTGATTCAGGTGTTTAGGTGGTTTTCTTGAGTCAACAGAGCACCTTCTCTGAGGTGAATGCCGGGGCAGTATTTCTCCACCTTTCCTGACCTTTCTTCCATTCTACAACCCTCCCTCACCCATCCCGAGTTTCCCGTTCTTGGCTGAAGAGGGACGGATAGCAGCCCGCCCCCAGTTGGGGGGATTGAAATGACCTTAACCCTTGTCCTTTGTCTACATGTTCA
The DNA here is from genome assembly GCA_940337035.1 of Agriotes lineatus. Lineage (NCBI taxonomy): Eukaryota > Metazoa > Arthropoda > Insecta > Coleoptera > Elateridae > Agriotes > Agriotes lineatus. Next base: position 65,118 of record CALNHX010002574.1, on the reverse strand, counting down.
TCTAAAAGTCCATTATATTAGTACTAGGTACATAGCCTAGGTTGGGTCCTGTTGATTAGGCTCAGGTAGATATTTTTTTTGTGAGGCACTAAGACCCCATGAAAGAGCTTGGCTTGCAAGGCGGAAGGTCAGAGATTCCATATCCTTGCTCTTACACCCGGCTGTCGCGTGTCAAATTCATGACACGTGGTGATGTGGTGAGCATCAGGCATTAGACAACCGCATTATTACCCCTTGTTCTTTCGAACACAGGTCCCCAATTATTTAAAGCGACTGGATAGGCCGCCCGCCAGGCATCGATCTGGGATTTGAACTCCAGACTTCCGCACCGCAGGTTAAATATACAACATGTTCATTAAAAAAGTCCATAGCTATGGAAATTCAAATGTATGAGTAACATGTTAGTGGCACTGTAAGTCTATGTCAAATTCGAGGTTAGCAGGTTAGGTTTTGCGTCAGTTTTGATACAGACTGACGCAAAACCTAACCTGCTAATCTCGAATTTGACACAGACTTACAGAGTGCCACCAACATATTATTTCTTGATCTACTCTCTTTCAATATGGCCGCCATAGCTGAAACATATAGGTATGTAATACTCCTATATTGCTAGTAGGGTCTGGGAACGGGCGAAAACATTACAGCGCCGACATATAGTACGTCTGTCTCTTTCTGAGCACTACGCGTCTCGTGCGCATGCCTGAGAATTCGAACTGCATAGCTTCGATCACGTGTTCACGGACGACATTTGCGCGCAGTGCACCAAGTGTGTAGAAAGAGATGGTTGTTTGTCTCACTTATGCTGTGACCTCTCCACTTACAGACGCTAGCAATATCGGAGTATTACATATATGAGCTTGAGCTGAATTTGGCTACTCGAACATCAGGTTAGGTTTTGCGTCAGTTTTGACAGATTGACGCAAAACCTGATAACCTCGAATTTGACATAGACTTACAGTGCCACCACCATATTATTCATACATTTGAATTTTCACAGCTATGGACTTTTTTTAATAAACATGTATATTTAACCTAGTATATCTACCTAAGCCTAATCAACAGGACTTAACCTAGGCTATGTACCTAATCCTTTACCTAATAGACGTGTCTGTCCGGGACGCTGGTCTGTCCGGGACGCTGTTTTGTCTGTCTGGGACGCTGTTTCAGCAGCCAAACCGTAAGAGATAGAGAAAAAAGTTATTAAAGTTATATGTTTGGAATGGTCATGTCAGGTCAGGAACCGAATTTCAGTCTCTAACACTAATTATTATCTTAATTATCCTAATCCTAACTTTTTAGGGTAGATTCTAGGCAAATTTTATCAAGGCGAATGCGACTGGTAGTTTGCTACCAACAATGACGTCATATACGTACGTGTGGTGAATACGCGTTCTATTTGCAAAACGGTCTTTTTTGTTTTTTTAATGAGACATTTGTCAGTGATTGTGTAGAAGAGTATAGAACAAAATTGAGGGAAGCAGCAAACACAATGCCAAATGCAGAACAAAGTACTATTGAAGGATTATGGGAAAGATATAAATGTATATACAAACAAACGGCGAAGGAAGTAATAGGAATACAAAAAAGAACAAATAAGCCATGGTTGTCTCAAGAAACTTGGAAGAAAATCTAGCAACAAAGATAAATAAAACACAAATTAATAGGAAATGCACAAGAAGATAAAGAACGGTTAAAAAGAGAGTATAAAGAAAAAGACAAAGAAATTAAAAGAAGCGCCAGGAGAGATAAGCGAGAATACCAAGAGGAGTTACTGGCGGAAGCAGAGACAGCGGTGAATAAAATGATTTAAGAACTTTATATAAAACTAAGAAGCTGAGCGAAACCGGAACAACAAGTACAGTGCATGTGAAAAATAAAGAATGTAGAATATTAAAAAATGAAAACGAAATAACTGCAAGGTGGGTAGAGTATTTTAGAGAAGTGTTTGCTAAGAAAGAGATAGAACAAGAACTAGGAGAGGAAGACATAAAAGAGGAACTGAACTTTCCAATAACGGAATTTACGCATGAGGAAATAAGTAATGCAATCAAACAGCTCAAAGGAGGAAAAGCAGCTGGAATAGACAATATTACAGCAGAGCTATTAAAAGCAGATAGAGAAACTTCAACAAATATCCTATACACACTAATAAATAATATATGGAAAGAGGGAAAAATACCTGGGAGACCACATGAAGTGTGATAAATGGAGAGCTATAACGTTGTTAAGTATGATAAGCAAGGTAATGACAAGGATAATATTAGAGAGGATGAAAGGTGAAATAGACCAAATACTGAGACCCAACCAAGCTGGATTCAGGAGAAACAAAGCATGTACAGATCATATAAGTACATTGAGAATCATACTATAACAAACCCTGGAATGGCAGAATAAGATATACATAAACTTCATCGACTTTAAACAAGCTTTCGACCGAGTGGATCGAGAAAGGATGTGGGTCATACCATAGAAGATATGGATTTCCAGCCAAATACATTAGAGTGATAAAAATATTCTACGAAAATTATACGGCGCAAATTATGCATAATAGGGAATTGACTGAACCAATTAAAATAGACAGTGGAGTGCGACAAGGGTGTATACTATCACCAACATTGATATTGATAGACTGGGTGATGAAGAAAACAACACGAAATAAAACAGGAATAAGATAGAACGCCTTCAGTCAACTTGAAGATCTGGAATTCGCGGACGATATATGCTTGTTATCGGAAAAAAGGCAATACATGCAGAAAAAAAACTGAAAAACTATCCAGAGAAGCAAAACAGATTGGACTCAGCATAAATACAAACAAGACAAAAATAATGAAAATAAACACGGAGCGAGAAATGGGAATATTCATTGAGAAAGAAGAAATAGAGAGTGTACAAAAATTCTGCTACTTGGGGAGTATACTAGGAAAAAATGGAGGAATAGAAGAAGAAGTGAATGCACGGATAAATAAAGCACAGAATGCGTTCTACTTGTTAAGGAAAATTTGGGGTTTCAATGAACTAACACTAGCAACTAAAAAACTAAAATCAGAATATTCAACACAAATGTGAAAAGCACACTATTATATGCAACAGAAACGTGGAAAACAGAGAAACGAGTTATACAGAAGGTACAAACATTTGTGAATAAGTGCTTAAGGAAAATCTTAAAGATATACTGGCCCAACCGTATAACAAATGAAGAATTATGGGAAAGAACTAAACAAGAACCAGTAGCAATAACTATAAGTAGAAGAAAGTGGAAGTTTATTGGTCATACGTTGAGGAAAAATGAGAACGACATAACAAAACAAGCCTTAGATTATCAACCAACAGGGAAGAGGAAAGTGGGCTCGCCAGCAGAAACATGGAAGAGAAGTGTAACAAAGGAAATAGAGAGGCAAAAGATGACTTGGGTAACAGTAAAAGCAGTAACGCAGAATAGAGAAGAGTGGAGGAAGCTTGTAGAAGCCCTATGCTCCGAAAGGAGCCAAGAGGATTAAAGTAAAGTAAGTACATATATGAGCTGAAATTGGCTACTCGAACATCAAGTTAGGTTTTGCGTCAGTTTTGACAGATTGACGCAAAACCTAATCTGATAACCTCGAATCTGACATAGACTTACAGTGCCACCAACATATTATTCATACATTTGAATTTCCACAGCTATGGACTTTTTTTAATGAACATGTATATTTAACCTAGTATATCTACCTAAGCCTAATCAACATGACTAAACCTAGGCTATGTACCTAATACTATATAATCTTAATCCTAACATGCACTATATGTTATACCCCACTCTATATACCTACTTATGCATCCCTATCTTATCCTATCACCAACAATTGCACTTATTCAATTACACTGTTAACTAAGGCTGCCAACCGTCCCGCAATAGTAGTACTCGTCCCGCATTCAAATAATGCATTGATATCGTCTCGCAAAATGTCAAATGCATTCCACAAGCCCCTCATTGCTTAGTATATTCTTACATACGAAATATATTGCTGTGAGAATATAATTCATGTATCACGTGACGCTATTTCAACCAATGAGCTGCATGCAAATGCCTAGTTACACATTATCACAGCGGTAGTAATTTATTTTCGTAATTGTTTTTACGGGTGATCATAAATGGTTGTGATTGTTTTCTTAGGTTGGCACTGTTAATGTTGGTTACCCTGCGGTCAATTTTAAGTCTAATTTTGACACAAACTGACACAAAACCTAACCTGCTAACTTAGAATTTGATATACTGAAAATTGACCGCAGGGTAACCAACATTAACAGTGCCAACCTAAAAAAAAAGATATTTTGCATTTCATTCAATATATTCTCTTTCCAAATATAATTCGTGTAATGATTAATGATCGATGATTTTTTACTCGTTAAAACCGAAACAGGAAATTTAACTCGTGCTACGCACTCGTTAAATTTAGGTTCCCTTTTTAACTCGGAAAAAAATCATCGATAATAATCATTCCACTTGTTATATTACAACTGAGAATATAATTCATGTATCACGTGACGCTATTTCAACCAATGAGGGGCATGCAAATGCCTAGTTACACATTATCACAGCGGTAGTAATTTATTTTCGTAATTGTTTTTACGGGTGATCATAAATGGTTGTGATTTTTTTCTTAGGTTGGCACTGTTAATGTTGGTTACCCTGCTGTCAATTTTAATTCCGTGCCAAATTCGACGTTAGCAGGTTAGGTTTTGTGTCAGTTTGTGTCAAAACTGACGAAAAATCTAACCTGCTAACCTCGAATTTGACATAGACTTAAAATTGACAGCAGGGTAACCAACATTAACAGTGCCAACCTAAGAACAAAAAGTAAACATTTGATATTTTGCATTTCATTCAATATATTCTCTTTCCAAATATAATTCGTGTAATGATTAATGATCGATGATTTTTTACTCGTTAAAACCGAAACAGGAAATTTAACTCGTGCTACGCACTCGTTAAATTTAGGTTCCGGTTTTAACTCGGAAAAAAATCATCGATAATAATCATTCCACTTGTTATATTACAACTGAAAATTGTGAAGTTTTATTTTGAGCTTGACGTTTGATAGATTCTAAAAGCTCGTTCACCATAGATTGCATTCGTACGATTGAATGCACCAATCGAATGGCGGCTGTAGTTCATGTAGCCTCTCTCTCATATAACATCTCCCGTGCATGCGCAATGCAACCATGGAGCGGGTTTCTTCCCTAATGAAAGCAATGTGGACAACAAAACAAACAGCTTTAAAAGTAGGGACGATGTGCACAATGTTAATTTCAAAGTTTAATAAACTGTGAAAATGTCTACGAAACATTGACAGAACACCCAGAACTAGAAGTGTCACAGCAGTAAGAAATATAATTTTTACAATACCTGCACTAGAGACCTGCGCGGGTCCAATATATAGGACCCGCACCCGACCCGCGAACCGCAATTTCTGACATTTTAAACCCGCACCCGACCCGCGAACTGATATTTTCACATTTTTATAACCGCACCCGACCCGTGACCCGCCGTTTCAAACCCGCACCCGACCCGCGAACCGCAAGTTTTACACTTTTAAGCCCCACTTTACCCCAAAGTCGAATATTAGACCAGCACATACCTGTAAATTGCTTCAGATAGAATGCCTATACACAATAAAGAAAGTTATTTTCACACTTCGGCGGTCAAATTATTATTATTATATATTTTTTTTATACACAAACAAAATGTATGTATGTTGAAGAAATGAAGTTGTACCCGAGACCCGACCCGCGATCCGCAGTTTCTAATCCGCACTCGACCGGCTACCCGCAATATTGATATAAATCTTACCCGCAACCAGACCCGCAATGCGGGTAACCCGCGGGTACCCGACCCGATGCAGAACTCTAACCTGCACAGCAACTTAATAATTATTAATCTTTTTTTAGTGTAAGTCAAACTTAGTCCACTTAGTGGTTACCATAGTTACAGGGCTTTAGTATTAATTTACTTACAGTCACCTAGAACACTGTAAGTGAATATTACGTGGTACCAACATACAGATAGATCACAATAGCTATTTACATTATTAGACCGGTAGCAACATTTTTATGGCCTTGCCAAACATACAGGTCTCGCCCTACGGACTCGACCTGTAAAGTATTAACTACTACTGGTCTAGGCCGGTAAATTTTATCTACCGGACTCGTTTGTAACATGTAAACGCTAGTTACCAATGCAGTATCCTAAAAAATCTTATACGATACACGACCGGTAGCATTTTTATGGCCTTGCCAAACATACAGGTCTCGCCCTACGGCCTCAACCTGTAAAGTATTGGCGCGGCCATAAACATGTTGCTACCGGTCTAATAACGTAAATAGCAAGTTTTATTATTTTCAATGGATCCCGCAACCAAGTTTATTTTTAGGATACTGCATTGGTAACTAGCGTTTACATAGTTACAAACGAGTTTACCGGACCTCTTCCAAACATTTGTGCATTGCTGGTTCTTCTTAATTCAGCAGGTAACCTATTGTATAAACGCACCCTTGTAAAGAAAATTGCATTCATGGTTTCTTTTTTATTTGTAGCTTTTAGATATACAGATTAGTGGGGGCTAGTACGAACATATGAACATGAAAGACAAATGCACTTTTAAACTATAATTTAACTTGATTTTGATGTAAAATTCAGTGTATTGTACTGGTAGAAGGGATAGGGTAGAGAGATTTTCAAAAGCTACAGCAGATAAATTCTGTATTGCACATACTGTGCAATAAAATATTAAAAATAAAAACTCATAGCGATATGCGGAGTTTCATTACATTTTCAAAAAGAAGTGAAATGCGACCTTTTACCTTAAGAATTGAAAAAAAAACAGTTACCAAGAATTTAGCAGAAGCGTGGAATTATACGCTACTTTGAGAGGAGCATTATTTGGATCACTTTTTAGTTGTTTTAATTGATTGTTCATTATAACGAAGAACAGAAGGTTGTGTACGTTAATTTTTAATATTCCATATTTTATGCAAATGTAATGAAACTCGACCTATCGCCATAATTTTTAATTTAGAATATTTTGTTTTAATAAAAATTTTCAGATAAAGTTACCAAAAAGACCTCTTTACCCACAATGATTTTTATTCTTCTTAAGCTAACTCTGCCAACTGGATCCCTTCTGAACTGTAATTTGGTAAAAATCAATTTTATACCAAGCATGCCTCTACTGCAACATCTAAAAACCGTACTATTTTTTGTTTGATTCATTACTCCTATTGTAAAGTAAATACGTGGACGTAAATATGTTTTTAGTAATACGTTCACTAATAGTTTCTCCTAAAAGAAGCCGGGTAGCACAGTTGAGAAAGCGCTAGGTTTGCATTAAGCAAGTCCCCAGTTCGGATCCCGCGAGGGCCGGAATCTTTCCGCAGCCTTGGCGATTGGAACAGGCTCGGTGAGACCATTCACAGTTGGGCACCAAATTAACTGTGCTCTACTCAGAACTAGTGATGGGCAGAATCGAATTCTTTTCAGAATCGAATACATCGCATTTGAATACTTTTGAGAATCGAATGATCATTCGAATGCAAACAATTCGAATGCAAAATCGCACTTCCGAATTCAGATTCGAGTTGTGCACTCGCTCTCGTAGTGGGGGAGTGGTGAGTTGTGACCTCGGCTGGGCGACATGCAACAGCAGGGATAATGAGACGCTGCAGGTGCACAAAGCAAAAATAAAAATTTGTTCTGATTGTAGGCGGTTCAGCTTACCCTATTAATAACCGATATTTGTTTTTAAATACTTAAATTTATAGTACCGAAAATAAATATGTGGAAGGGGCGGTTTATAAAATATCTATATTTTAGTTTTATTACTGTTTTGGTTTATATATTTTATATCTATAATTTATTCTATATTACTTTTTATGGTTTCTTTTTATATTTTATGGTGTTGGTAAAATATTTATGATTTCTATAGTTATTTTTAATTATTAAATACAAATATTTTTATAAGCTCAAGTTGATTCCAATCCTGCCTGCTATGGAAATCAAAATACCTATATGTAATGTCTATCTAAAGTCTAAACTTTCGGAATGGCAACGGGCAGTTCTTTGTTTTCATTCATATAGTTGCGTTCGGACCGAATTTGCCGCGGCGGGCATTGTCTAATCTAAACTCATATGATACGCAGAGCAGTGCTAACTGAAACGATTCGAGTGCGAATCCGAGTACCAACCACCGCCAAGCGCCGACGAATTCGAATTCAGTATTCGGATCGGAATCGAGATCACGCCCAGCGAGATTTACAAACACCGATTAAGTATTCGATTCGAGGCATTCGAATACACTCAAAAGAATCGAATGCATTCGAGATCTTGCAAGAATGGAATACTGTAGTAATTTGCATTCGAATAGTCCCATCACTACTCAAAACCACAGACCTAAAAGGTAGAGTAACAAGGTCAACACATCACCAATACAACGCATAATACAATGGTTGCTGCGCAAGCACAAAAGGCGCACTCCAACTTTGCAATCTGATTACGGGGCAAGTTAGCATTGTACCGCCGAACGCAAGCGTATAAAGCACCAGCCCCTACACCGCAAGGTAAAATGAAGTTACCGATAATACATACTTCCTTCTAATTATATGTGGTACCATATTAAAAAGGTTCGGGAGTAAAGAATTTATTATTATCTTATATTATAAGAGCCGATGCCGCCAGTCGCCGGCCGTCCAGACGTAAGCAGGCGCGCGCACAAGCAGCATGAATGGCCTGCATACTAGCAAGTGGCGCGCGCGCACGAATGGCGAGACCGCATTTGTATTGTTAACGCTGGCAAGGCCGGACGTCGGCTGGCCACCAGCCTAAGCAAGCATTTTTATTGTTAACCGTTTCTTTACGCTGGCAGGGCCAGACGTAGGCTGGCCACGAGTTCTAGTTAAATAATACGAACTCATCACGCCTTCATTCAGAGTAAGCCCTTGCCAACTGTAAAAATTGTAATTTAAAAATTATTTTAGATAGAGGAATGCTCACAAAAAAATAGTGGTCAAATTTTTACAACAAATTTATCAAAATTGAATCGCCTAGCTTCTCTCTTATATACCGTACATGTTATTTGTGGAATAGTGGAAATAACTTTCTACCTGCAATTCGCAGAAGGGTTTTTAATCCTCTTATCGGCTGTACCAAGTATTTTGTGTTGGCTAACGTGTTGCCTATATTCATAGCCAAGTTAAGCAATGTTCGGAAAAACAAGAAAACATTTTTCAAACTGTAGTGTGATTAGTCACCGCAAAGCCTTTTTTTCTGGAGGATGGAGGGGAAAATCTACCGACTAAACAAACCCCCCTTCTTGTCGCTCGTCGCGCCGGAATCCCGGTTGGTATTGCTTCAGGGCGGTTTGCCCCTACTAGTTATGGTTGTCCTGCTTGCCTTCTTCTCTCCTCTTCTTCCTTACAGCTCATGACTTTTGCTACTTCAGTCTCTATAACTTCTCATTTCTCTTCACTCTCTAACATGTGGCTAACGATGTTTCCTGGGGTAAGCCACTCCCCGATTCCTTCCGTCATTCTTGCTCTTTCTTCACCCCATTTCTCACATTCGAAAATAGTGTGCTGAGCTGAGTCTTCTTCGCCGCAGTATGTGCCGGCACTGTTGTCCCGTAAGTACATTCGGTGCAGGTATGCGTTAAAGCAACCATGTCCCGTCAGGAGCTGAGTCAGATGGTATCCCACCTCGCCATGTTCCCTCTTGGCCCATGGAGTTACTTCCCTAATAAAGATTTTTGTCCACCCTGCAGTCTCGGTATTTCGGCGCCATTCGTCTTCCCATATGCGCAGACTCTCCTCTCTTGCTTCCTTCTTTGCCACCCTTCTATTTGCTCCAGCTGCGTATGAGCGTTCTCGTGCCAACAGGTGAATGAGAACCGTTGCTGCCACAACTTGAACCGCCTTAGTAGATACGGTCCTGTATGAGCTGGCTATTCTGATAGCCGCCCGTCTTTGTACTCTCTCCAGTTGTTTTCGATGATTAATGGAGGACAGGCAATCATTCCATACTGGAGCCCCATATAGTAATATGGAGTTTGCGACCGAATACAGCACCCTCCTCCTATTGGGCCTTGGCCCACCAAGGTTGGGCATCAATCGGCTAAGCGCTGCTGTCGCTCTTTCTGCCCTCATTGCTGCCTATTTAATGTGTCTTTCCATAAGCATGTTTCAGGATATGATTATGCCAAGGTATTTTACACTTGGTTGGGTCGCTATTCTGCCGTTATGGAGTGTCACTCGACGGTTTGCAATTTCCCCTTCACCGCGAGTATGACCATCTCTGTCTTTTGGACCGCTAACTCCGACCCTCTCCAGCTCATCCAAGATTCCACTCTGTGAATAGACCACCAGATGTCGTCATCTATGGCTTCCTGGTTCCTACCGCAGACTACCAGTGTGAGATCGTCCGCGTACCAGACCAACATTGTGTCTTCGGGCAGTTCTAAGTAGGGATGGTAAAACCTGTTCCGCTAAAGGATCAGGTGCACTTGATCCGACTCCGACTCCGAACTAGGTGCAAGAAACTAGGTTCAGTTCCGCTCGCGGTCACCGGGAAATTGCAGGTCTCGCCAGACGCTGGAGCGGTCGGAGTCGGATCTCGGACGGGCCTGCACCTACAGTCGCATGTTATGACTCAAATGTTAATGTAGGGGACGTGATTTTGATTTGAATCCGACGGCTCTGGTCGGAAGTTTTTCTGGGTCGTCTATTTCAATTGTAAAAGATTTCTTTGATTGCATTAGCAGGGCATCAATAACTATTACAATTAAATATGTCTATTACAATTTAAAAATATGAGATGTTTTCCATTTTTTCTATTTATACCTTACAGTAGCCTACATGGTCTATGATTTTGGCACAACACACGAGGCATTGCCATAACGATCCCGCAATTCCGAATCCGAATCTGAAATTCCTTGCGTAGATTATGCAGTTCTTAGTCAGTTACGAACGATTGCGAAGCGCAAACCGCGTCGATCCATTTCCATTCCGATTTCAAATTCGACGTCTTTGCAGTCCCAGAAAGAGGAGCTATCCGATCGACTTCGTAGGAGCGAGAGTCCGGCATTCCGTTCCACAGTTCTGCCGCTCCGCGCTCCTTAGCGCTGGGGCGGTTTGGCTTAGGTGCAAAACGGTTCGATTTATTGAAGGAACGACGGATCACTCCTAGGTGCGAGAGTCCGGCATTCCGTTTACAGGTCAGCCGCTCCGCGCGCTGACGCGGTTCGGCTTAGGTGCACAGCGGTTCGATTCATTGAAGGAACGCCGGATCAGGCGACCTACTCTTTAACGAACGCCGAACCAGGTGCACCTACTCCGGCAAACAAACTAGGTTCAAAAGAGTAGGTCCGGGAATTGACAACCATCCCTAGTTCCAAGCTGAATACATCATCGTAGTACACGTTCCATAGTGTGGGCCCCAGGACGGAGCCTTGGGGAACACCACATGTCATGGCCATTGTGTGTCCTTCGCCAACCAGTAAACTTCTCTCGTGTAGGTAACTACATAGCACTTTGCGTAAGTACGACGACACCCTTCGTTCTTCAAGCACTTGTATAATTTTCTCCCACGGGACTGAACTGAAGGCATTTCGGACGTCTAATGTAACTAGGATGGCATACTTTTTTTGTCGGTTGGCCTCTTTGGCTATGTTGAGGACTGTATGCACGGCATCTATTGTAGATTTTCCTTTCGTAAATCCATATTGTCGTCGTGCCAATCCCCCTTTTTCCTCAATTTCGTCTAACAGCCGGCGATTCAGAACGTGTTCATACAGCTTACCCATAATGCTTAACAAGCACAGCAGGCGGTAGCTCTTCTGGTTCCCTTGCTTGCATGGTTTCTCGATCAGAGTTAACCTCCTCGTTTTCCATATTGTGGGGAAATTACCCATTTTCAGCTTTGTATCGAAAACTCTACGACACAATTCAGTGTTTTCCGCGGCTAGTAGTTTGGCCAAACTACTAACCGCGAAGCATCTACAATAGGTTGTTTCATTTATGTCAATGAAATACATGTAGGTAGCGCGGAACACGAAGAAAATAATATAAATCTGCTTTATGACTAGAGCGATAACATCCACATTTAAAAAACCATTTTCTGTCTTATACTGAGCTGAAAGAAAGATTGCTTAAAAATTCTCCTTTAATTAGTGTCTTGATCTTTGTGAAACAATTCATCTAAGCTCCAGTTTCACTATTTAACGGTTGAAGACTGCCTTACTGAATTCAAACCCTACGTAATTCAGTGGTGAACCTTTAATTACATAGCATTCAAGTTTATTTAAGAGCAGGTCCCTATTAATTGTTTCAAATGCCCTACTTAGGTCCATAAAAAGTGCACAGACCATCTCTCCTTTGTCAATCGCATTCTTTCACTTAGATAATACTAATTGAATAGTTGTTTCACAATTGTGTCTGCATCTGAAACCTGATTGTTAACTAATCATCAAATTATTGACATTAAAGTAATTTTCAATTTGCTTATGCACTGCAATCTCCAACATTTTTCGATTGTAGGAATCATATTTATGGGCCAAAAGTCACCTGCTTTTGTTGCATTTTGTAACTTAGGTACAGGGACAACTGTCGACACCTTAAATCCCTCTGGGACCTGTCTCGTGCAGGATTGGTTCGTTCAAGGCCTTAAAAGTTTTCTTGTGATCTCACTGTTGATTGTATGAGGACTTCCCTTATTTCCTAACTGGGCTACTATTTACTATTAAAGAATAACTAATAAAAGTAAGATTTTAAACATACAATTAAAGTACGTTTTTTTCCTATAAAAATTTTCAAGGTCAAGCTAAAATTGGCAAAACTGCTTTTTTTAAATTATTAGAAAATTTATTTTCGTCAGGTTTTTCTGTCGACTTGTGTCATTCTGACATTTAAAATTAAATTGTCAGCTTTTCTTTTTTGAAACTGAATACGCATAAAAACGGAATCTTTTAAAATTAATTGTAAAAAAAGCATTTTTGAAGTGTGCAAAGGAACTGTTGGATCTGCAGCCTAACATACCAGAAGAAGACGTTTATGAAAGATTAGCAAGAGCTTTTAAAGTACATAGAACTTTAATGCCAGATTTTAAATTTTCCACCATTTTTTAGTTTTAAAAAGTTACAAACAAATTCTACCAACATATATTTTTTAAAGGAATCCAAGTTATGCTAACATAAACCCTAAATTCTTTGACCTTGAAAATTGTTTTACTACAAATAAACTTATTTTCATAGATCTGCAATCCTTTAGGCAACCCTTCTTGCAGCTACGCTTGACCAGTTTCTGACAAGCTTGACTCACTTGAGATATTTTTGCTTGAAATGATCTCAAGAACATGCTCCTTAAGTGCTGGGAGAACTTTGCGAGACACCCTTTGAGAATGGTTTTGGGGTAGTTTTTCAGGGAGTTCTCCCAATAAATACTTGTTGGGTAAAGGTCAAATGCTAACAAGCAAGGTAATTCACAACTCAATTTTATACCTATATGAATTCACAACTACTATAAAGCATTACATTAAAAAAAAGTTTGATTCGCCACCCTGTATAATAAGAAGTATTTTACTATATAATGTGGACCACCTTTGTACCAACAACTTTTATATACAGGGTGTGTATAAATTGACGAAAGAACTACACGTTGCGATTTCGGTCATAAAATTCTTAGTTATCGTAATACTATAATGTTGGATTAGTCTTCGTGAGCCCTCACAAGTAGTATATAAAAAACATGTTTTTTCAGGTAAAACACATTTTCTGTTTCAAATACGTCAAAGGAAAGTTGTTCGAAATGTAAAATTATGGCCCCATGCAAAATTTCAAATATTGAGATGGTATTTGGCCCGTTACTCAACTCTGCTTGCAGCATAGATAAATAAAGCAAGTCAATAAAGCACAGAGCTGGGGTAAATCAGGCAACTGCAAGAAGTTACATCAGAAATTTTAAGTACACCGCAGCAGTTCCAGCATCCTAGGGTTCCGCTTCCAGCAGCGAACATCAGGAGAAGCTGTTCCAAGCCAGTTCCCACAGCCTAAAAAAGGTCAGGTTAGTGTTGCAAAGCAAATATCCGTGCTAGAGTTTCGAAACTTACCATGAGGAACGAGTCCTATAAGAGGAAGCCGATCCCAGTCTTACAATACTTCAAAAAAGAGCATGAGGTCCAGAAATTGTAAAAATATAAGTTGAGGTTATGTTTTTTCACATGAAAGGACGCGTTCAAAACAATTGAATTCGCAGGAAGCCGCGAACGATCTAAAAACAAAACACGACTAGTGACGCTTAATAAAGCGCGAGATTCGAATTACCTGATAATTTATTCATAGATTTGCCTTTGAATTAACTTGTAAATACACCAGAAAAGAAACGCACGAAAATTCAATTTGTTGATAGATAAATTGACAGCGTAGTGAGTCTGCGCGTTGCTGCTTATTAATTTCACAGCCCAGTGGCGTAACACGGGAGTTTAAATATGAATATGCCGGTGAACCTAACTTGCAGATTTGAGTCTTCATGCCTACTGAAAGCTAGCCATAAATAACTTTACTTGCAGATGTGTGAATTACTATAGGGGGAAAAACACTACAATCAATGAACCCATTTATACAATTATTTATTTACTTTTAATCAGTCTTGTACACGATGTAAGTATTAATCTCATTGAAAATTACAATAGCCCTGTACAATATATTGTGTTTATTTGATGAACAAGTAGTGATGGCTTGTGACTCGGCTCTGCACATGGCATGCCAGTTGACCTTCAAGCTTCAACACGTTTCCTTGCCCCTTAATTTAAGGCAAACATCGACATCATCATGAGTATTCGTTTACACTGCTTTTTTAGTTGGAAGGAGATTTTGATTAATTAGGATCTATAAATTGTTCTAGGTTGTTTTTTCGACTCAGAATTTTATGACTAACATCGCCACATGTAGTTCTTTTGTCAATTTATATACACCCTGTATAATCCATTCACGATGTTTCCTCCTCTCAGCAGGCTATGTTAGAGTGACATAGTTGTTGGTACACATGTGAAATAACCAGACTTGACAAAATTGGGTTATGTTTTTAATTTGAGGTTATGATTTTTGAAGGCTTGCACTGTTTCCAGTTAAATTTTTGTCTCCTTCCGTAAAATTTTCGCCATTTTGATATTAAAATTGCAACAATGTCAATAAAGCAGTTTTATTTTTATTACAATTCATGCATGCAACCTATTACAAACATATAACAGCCTGGAGGGATGGGGAAACATCATGAATGGATTATAAGCAAATTTTCTTTTCTTTTTGAAATATCTTCCATGCTCCCATTATTGCCAAACCCTGTGTATATTACTGTTTATTTTTGGGTTAACTAGAGTTTTTCTATGTACTTTTTATTTTTAAATGACGCTTTGTAGGTAATACATAATCTAATAAATTTATTAACAAGGATGCTATATTAAGACTGAATAAGGATCGTAATTAATTATACATCAAATTGATCATGAACAATGCTAGTGCTAAATCTGACATGTAGTGGTAAAAGCCAATCGTAACTGTTTTTACTTACTCTTTTACGCTCCTTTATAATTAGAACCTAAAATTTCAAAAAATTAAAAAACCGTTTCAAAATTTACGTTTGAACTTTTATTAACAAATTTACATGTAAAGAATATTGATTAAGTACAAATTCGTAGTTTTTGTAAGTAATAAAATCACACAAAACTAAATAGATAAAGGTATTAAATCTGAACATGGATTTTATTATTTATTTTTGTATTTAAATAAATAAATACATTAAAAAATACAATAAATAATTAAATAAATACAGAGAAGCGTTTAGACTGTACCCGTACAGTAAAGAATTACGGCAAGAAATTATCTTTGATATTTCAAGCATACCATAACAAATTATTTGCAAACAATTACAGAGTTATTAATTTTTTAAACGTTGTTCTACATAGTTTAGGGCGCACTGCAAAATCCTCTTCTCCGTTGCCCTCATTCTGACGGCCAAGACTGCATTATGAGGTAGTTTATTTTCAGCAATCACTGCAATGTCTTCATCTAGACTAGTTTTGTAGGTGGCAAGAATAAGTTTCAATCTGGTAAGCAGAAAACTCCAGTACTTCTGTTCGAAGTTCGTCTCAAAGGAACATTCCAGGTCTTGTAGGTTGCCTACTTTGTCGCATTGTAGCCAATATTGGAGTTGTTCTGTTCACATAAACAACGATTAAGTTAATCACAGGGGTGTTCTAATTGGCTGTGGGTGTAAATAAAATGAAAAAACGTTAATTAAACGACTTCAAGAGAAAGTGTTTTGTTTTCTGTAAAGCCTTGTAAAATTAACAATCTTATGAGAATTTAATTGGTTTGAAGTACTGACAGTTCTCTAGAAAAAATTGTCTTACATAATAAGCAAAAATTATTATCTACGAACATGTGTTTAAGAACACCACAACCTTTTAATACAATTTAATATAATTTAATAAAATTAATTAACATGACTGGCATTTTGCTGCAGTATACTATTTTTGAGATATTTTGAAATGTATACTATCATGAGCAGTATTAAATCAGCCAAGAAATTACACAATGCGTGTCATAATCAAGTGCGTCCTTTCAACAATACACCTATATACGTGGGCTGATTTGTGGGCCTATCTACATATAAATGTGCTATTTTGGAGGTTACTAAATAAAACTATTCTTATTGCTATAATAAAAAAAGTGAGTGTCTTGGTCACGCAATATTTATGATACCTACAAGGAAAATACTCCAATATACTAAAACTTGTATGGTTATTCAATATGTATTAATTACCAATGTAATAGTAAATGAAGTAAAATTTTGTTATTTTGTGGAAAAACCTAAACCAGGAAGAAGGTAGAATTTTGGATATTCATAAAAGAACTATGAAGCGCCACTGCCCTTCTAGTTACAGTGAATAGAGTGTTTTATGGTGAGCTGCTACTGGAAAACAAATGGCTATTGTCCCGGTCACACCGTGTGGAGCCTTATGGAGTGCACCGTTGCCAGCCGTAGCGTTGCTTGGGTCGGCCAACTATCAGGTCTGGTCTCAGGCAAACTTCTCTCCCATTTGAAATACATTGGCTATGCTAGTCACACTGCATTCTCGGTGTGACCGGGACAATAGAACCACTTGCCAGAGCAAAGCTAGCAAGATGGGGTTGAAGTATATAAGGTCATAATTGTGTTATATTTTCTGCACAGAATAATTAACATTACCTCTGTAGGCGAAAGAAAAACCATTATTAACCAAATAACAAAAGCGAAATTAACAACTGTGAACAAAAGAATATAAAAATTGGTCTAATATGATGTATGGGTGATAGTCAGTAGGATCATAAAAACGAGGAAAGAAGCTAATGGGGACGATTGTTAAAAAAAGGCAACTTTCCTGCTTCAGTAATGGTCTAGGGATCAATGTCGGCAAGGGGTGTAGGGAAATTACATTTTCTAGAAGGCAGTATCATCAATACTTTAGGAGCTCATCTGAAACCTACAATAGAAAATTTCAAAAATGCCAGCTTAGATGTATCTTTCAACATAACGGAGCTACATGTCACACAGCAAAGAAAGTATAAAGTGGTTAACAAATAATGACATCCCACTTTTGAAATGGACATCCAATAGCCCTGATTTGTCACCAATAGAGACGTTGCGGTATATAATTAAAAACAGTTACGGCTACATCCATTAAGAGCGGTAAAAGAATCACGTTTCAGGCTACAAAATATTCGAGATAATTTTACTTTAAACCAATGTCAAAATCTTGTAAATAAAGTGTCTAGACGTATAAAAGTCAGTACAAAACAAAAGGGAGATGTTACTAATTAATTTTTTTATTTTGTTATAAAATAAAGTAAGATTTGTTATATTTAACTTTATTTATTGTTAATTTAATAAAATTAAAAAAAAGAGTCAAACAACGTCTAGCAGCTGTTCAATGACTGACATTGAAAATGATGGAGCAGAAACTAGGAATCAGCTGTGAAGTCTTTAGACCCATCTTTACTCGGAGTGGTGTTGTTGAAATATCTGAGAATTTTAACTATTTATGCAGATTGTCTGCAGGCACTATGTACACACGGTTTGTAGCTTAACAACCATTTTAAACCGCCTCTTATCTAGTTACCGTGTGTACTTTACCTAGTACCTGGAGACAATCTTTATATATCTAAATTATACAAAATATGAAAAACGACCTCCGGAATTGGACCGTGTCATTATTGAGGTCTAAGAACTCAACGTTTCGCCCACTTTCGTAAGGGGCTTTATTAGGAGGAAAGGCAAATGAGCACGGTAACTCAATGTGTAAACCACGTCAGAGGCGAAACTTTTTTGCGAGGGAAGGGATAGAAGAGCACGATAATTCAACGTGTAAACCACGGCAGAAGCGAAACTCTTCTAACGGTAGGAAGGAGAAAAGTGAGAATTTATAGGTAAATGCTGTCGCAGTTCAACAAGTGCCGTCGCGGTTCAGTGGCGGTGAGCGGGGCTTAGGAGTGAGCACTTTCCACATAGAAAGAAGGGAAAAGCCTTCGTCCCGATTGAGATTGTCAGGGTGTTTGTAAATCTCAATGGCTTCGCCAATTTTTCTGCTAAAGAATAACGGGGATTACTTCCTCCGAAAGTGCCAATTCCTAAGCCTCACCCACCGCCATTAAACCGCGACGGAATTTGCTTATAAATTCTCGCCTTTCTCCTTCCGATCGTTAGATGAGTTTCGCCTCTGGCGTGGTTTACACGTTGAGTTACGGTGCTCTTCTATCCCTTCCCTCGCAAAAGAGTTTCGCCTCTGGCGTGGTTTACACGTTAAGTTACCGTGCTCATTTGCCTTTCCTCCTGATAAAGCCCCTTACAAAAGTGAGCGAAACGTTGAGTTCTTCGACCTCAATAATGACACGGTCCAATCACGGAAGTCGTTTGTTACTTAATGACAATGGCCGTGAAAGCCTCCGAAATCAAAATATGAAAAAGTTCTAGAATGACAACCCACAAAGGACAGTCTAGGAATTGAGATGTAAAACGCAGTAAATTGATAGATATTTGTACCATAAAAGTATAATACCTGATTGTATAAGGACAGTGGGGTCAATTCCAAACGGCAGCGATTTTGAGTGGCTTTTTCTACGGCCAGAATACGAAAACTCATACCCTCCTAGATGTCGTATCTAGGATGCTGTGCAGAAACTTTTTCGCTACCTAATGCGCAATTTTGCTACAAGTAGTTTACTTGAACTTATACAAATGGAAATTCAGCACACGTTTATACAAAAAACTGTAGAATTTTATGGAAAATATTGAGTCCGTTTGATATTGGCTCTCTTCTTAGTAATAAAGGAGCTAGAAGCGATTTAGCGCGACCATGTGTAATCCCGCGAACGACTCAAGATGGCGGATATCTTAACAGTCAATCAGACAGCTATAGCCACTGTAGCTGGTAGTCGGTAGTAACGCCATCTCAAGAGCAAACAATGATCGTTCGTTCATTCATTAAGTTTAATTAGGAAATAGATTTTATAAAAAATTTTCCATACTCATATATTTTGAAATGTTATCAGCAATAATTTGTGATGTTATGAAACTACAACCAAGAACTGTTTGTGAAAAATAGACGTATAGTTGTTAAAAACAATAAAAATAAATCTTGTTACCTTCATCCATGTTAAAAATTCTTAAAAAAGCCAACAGTTGACCATCAACGGGTTCCTTGCATTTTTTCAGCCAAAACTCGCCGTGGTCGGGCAGAGCCAACATTTTCAGCAGCTGCAGCCGCTTATCTTTCAGAGAATCCGACTTGCTGACACCCAGCCTCAGCCAAAACCCATCGTGCTCATTATCTTCGTAAACAAATCTGGAAAATAGTACATTGAGGGCAATATGTAGAATTGTAGAAATGTCCGCGTAGTAAATACCCATTATGGATAAAAAGCTCTGCATTACTTCGCGCCCCATAGAAAATGAATATTTGCTCTCCCACTTTGAAATCCTGCACCGCCAGACACTCGCTCCGCTTCAGCTCTGGGTTGTAGTCTGTGGATATCTGAAAAATAATTATAACGAAGTGAAATGGGGAGAGAAAGAAGCCGAGAAACCTACATTTCCATTTGTGTGATTACATAAATCCCATAACGGAATGAGGGCGTTGATAAATTGCGAGCCGTCTTCGGAAGGAATTGTATTTTGACGAGTCATAACTGTAGAGACTGCCCAACTGGAAAGGAAATTTCGTTAAGTGTCAGCTTTAATTTATCATTAGACGTATAAATAGTATCTGTAAGTATTTATTGTAAAGTTTCTACCTTAGAATGATTCAATTCGGCAGGATAGCAATTAAATTATTGTTTTTGCATTGAGTGATCTATTTTAAAAATACTCTTCCATTTAAATGTTTCAATTTGACTAATAACAAGATCGTTAGTTACTATTCATTAAAAGAACTCCACTTGAAAACTCATTTGGACCTAACACAGAAGTATTATCCTTACGTGACTGCCATGTTGGGATTTGGTTCATATTTTAGCTGCGACGTGACAGCGACAGTAAGATTAGAACATAATGACTTCGTTGTTCTGGATAATACTAGCAAGTATTGATAAATTTAGGTAGTCGTTTGTTAAAAAAGAGAAAACTTATACCAGGCATAATAAAAATATAAAGATATTCACTTATTAGGACTGAAATGTGTATATTCGATTTTTTCGCAATATGAATTTTCGGAAAACTGTCAATCTATTTACAGATGACAATTACTAAACAAGTTTTGCTGTTACCTGTGATGTAAATAACAAATAGCGATTAGGTTGTATGTCAAACTTTCGTCTAGTGGTTTATTAAATGATGTACTAAAGCGAATTTCTAAACAAAAGCCAGCAGAAGCCCCTTAAAATTTAGCGTCAATATTTTGCTTAGTGTAAGAAGAATCCAGAAGCTATTTGCTGTGGGAATTTTAGGTGAAACGGGCCATCTGGCATCCGTTGCCTGATATGCTTAATTTCATACTAAAAAATAAAGCCAAATTGTATTTTCTAATGTTATTATTGTAAATTAGATTTAATCACTATATTCTCGAATAATAATAATGCGTAGAGCCGTCCCTGTGCAGCGAACGCATTGTGAAACTTAATTTGCGTGAGTAGCGTTAAACGCGAATCTAGAGCCTGTCCGCGGAATGAGGGGAGTTTAAAATGAAGATTATTTCACTAAGAAGTAATTATTAGCGCACGGGCCTTGTTCGAGTGCTCACGTGTCCATCGTCTGGTGCGGGGCCCGCGGCGAAGTGAATTTCGCCATACGAAAAGCGAAGTAAATACAAGCGGCTTCGGCAGCCTAGCAGTAAGTAATTTGATGCATATCAGTTCTTGCGGGGTTCACAAGGCAGTGTTTGACGGAGCAGACGTCTTCTTCAGCGTGTACTAAAAGGCATGCGAATTATGACACCCAAAGGGTGTATTTGCAATGTTTCAAGTACTTTGTAACCTCAGACGACCAACCGTCGCCTCAGTCAGCGTCCGGGACTTCCGGTGTGGTTAATTGCCATGCCGCGTGCTACTCAAGTTTGGATAATAAAATCTAGGGCCAAATCCGCATGCGACACAGCAAGTTCTGGCCTGGTTGTAGGTTTAAAAGAAATAAGAAATCGCTTCCACGCTGTCCTTAAGAAATGCGTCTACATACGCAAATTGTGTTGATTTGCAAGTGCAAGTGCGACCAGGGCTGGCTCCAGGTCAGATCTGTCTTTGAAGATAATCTCTAAAACCTTTTTGTGGCGCGAGGGACAATCTGCCCGCATTTTCAACAGTTAACAATTAAAACTAAAAATGAATACGGAAAATTTAGCTTTTCTCTGAGACTAGGAAACGATCAACTTCCAATGAATTGCTTGACACTGACAGTTGATTAGATATAACTACTTGATTTGATCTTTAAGTTTCGACAGCCAACTGTTGTCTAAAAATATTGAGAAAGACGAAACGCATTTTTCTTCGTTAAGTGGATTGTCCCTCGAAATTTTCGATATTTAATATTTTTAATTTTGCAGAGTGGCGAAATACCCATAAAAAACAACCTGAATCGTCTTTGAAGATATTTTGACATTTGAGTTTTTTGAAGACAAGTATTTGATCGTTATTTTCAATGTTTTTTCATGTATGTTGTGTACTTACATGGTCGTATATCCACCTATATTCCACGCAGATTTTTCTAGGAGTTAATCCTAGCTTTCTTTGATGTTCTTTTGCTTGATTTTTGTTTTTATATGTGTTTTTAAGTCAATAGGTTATGTAAATAAATTGACCTCTCTTATGCATTGTTTGAAGTCAGTTTCAACCCGAAAACACTACAGGT
The DNA here is from genome assembly GCA_940337035.1 of Agriotes lineatus. NCBI lineage: Eukaryota > Metazoa > Arthropoda > Insecta > Coleoptera > Elateridae > Agriotes > Agriotes lineatus. The sequence goes on along the minus strand of CALNHX010002574.1, from coordinate 42,726 downwards.
GCGCACCAGATTCCTGTTTTGGCAACTATTGACACTTTCTATCTACGAATTGGGGTATTTTATAGTTTCATGTTCTCTGAGCTAGCAAGGTAAACATAAAACGCAAATAATTACTCAAATAATAAGGCGTTCAAGACGTCTTACTCAAATTTAACAGGTAACAATTTCCAGTAGGTATATATGCCTGGAAATTAATATTTTATGAGAAAATTTACACAATTTTTGGAAGTTCTGCATTCCATTTTGGCGCCCCCTGAAATTTTCAGTGAGAAGCTCGGGCTTCTTAGTCTTCTGGGATAATACGTCACTGGATACGAAGAATTGTCCTTTTAGGTTTTTTTACATAAATGTGGACCACTATGTTTATGTTTTTATAAAATTTTATAATTGCAATCTTTCTCACCGGCTAAACGATTTACATCTGCATATTCAAAATCAAATTGTGTTTCTAAGGAGTCACTTCGTTTTATCTGCACGAATTTCTACTTGCTTTTGCGCTTGGTTCTTGTTTTATTAAAGCCTTGGTATTTGAATTTTACGTTTGGCATTTTCTTTTATACAATCTATCGGTACCTTTTCGTTTGTTTAATATGTTGATGCGAGACAGAAGCCTTCAACGGTAAGTAAATTTTGTTTAGTCGGAAGTTATTGTTGTCGCTGTACAACTGGCGTGCATGTTGTTTTTTATTTAGTGCCTATAAAAGCTATTTTTCCTAATCCTTATTCACCACCATATAGTCCTCGAGGATTAGAGTTAGCATGGGTAGTAAATCTATCCAATTGTACAGGACGGGGCAAATTCATTTTTTTAAGCTAAGAGCATGAACGTCATGTTAAAATAATATAACGTGGATAAAATAAGAGTTAGACATTGTAAAAAAATTAAGTACGGTTTACGACAGGAGTTTTCCATTTATGATAATATTTCGTCAACGAAGCGTGATACTTTTTTGTGACGTATTGCAAAAAATTCAGTATGAATAAAAATATAAAAAGTTACATTGAATTCGAAACATATTTCATTAACTTTTAATCTAGAGATTAACACTTCGACAAAGTAAAATGACGTTAATCTTTGGCCACGCAAATAAAAGAAAGAATCAATACGTAATAAAAGTAGGCAAAAAAACTATTAAATATCTTCTTTTTGTTATCCAACATTATTAATGAATGATATAGAAGCGAGCGTGTTTCAAGTGTTAGAAATATTGCAAACTTTTACAGGAAGCACATACATTTCAGTAATACGACTAGCTTTTAAGCCTACCACATAGGTAAAATATAGGTGTAAATATCTTAAATGTTTCTAGTAATATGGAAACCGTAAGAGTAAACACTTAGTAATGCGAATTACATTAACTGGCGACGAAAGAAAATCATCCCAGTTGGTGGAATTCGTACCTGCGCTGCCAGGCGGAATCCGATTGTTAACCAGACGCTTTATGCCCTACACTAAATTTCGCTGCCTGACGTAGTTTCTTATCGGCGCGTTATAAATGACACACTAACGACAGGACCCGAACTGCGCCCGACTGGTGCCGATGAAAAGGGTGACACAGGCAGTGACAAAGCATAACACACGTTTATATTATTGATTTGTATCTAACTACCTTGCATTAGGTACAGTTGGAAAATCAATATAGTTTATATGCTGCTATAATAATTATTCTTTTTTGTACATCGTTTAACATTTTTGACGCCTACCTGTCAAACTAAATTAATTGCTAAGCTACTGAATTCTTATGAACTTACATCGGAAAAACTAAAGTGCAAACTATATCGATTCCGTGACTGTACATATATAAATAACTTCTACAATAGAGAAAATATAGCGTAACTGGTATCAGTGATGAGAGAACAAAACTTTGACAAAGCATTCAAGACCTCCTTTATCTTTCGATATTGACAATCATTTGCACTACACGGAAGTGCAATGGAGGTAGTTGGCCATCTTCGACCTACATTACGTTCCCTCGTATTCAACTACATAACATATTCGGCGCTCGTCTCGTAAAACTGGTCTATGTGTTCCAGTAACAAGACTATGCACAAACATATACAAATAAATCACACAATGAAGTTGACTTAGGTTACCCAAATAACGGATTGATCGCTGAAGAAGGCATCAAGCCGAGAAAACTGAAAAGGCCTACAGGTGGTAATCGGCAAAGTAGAAGAATGCGGATTAACCATGAACAATCTGAACGCCGCGCCGCCCAGAAAGAATGAGGATTTACTCTTAGACTAACGTAAATACGCCGTAATAGTTGCTCATCAACAGAGGACGGCGGCGGCTTAGATAAGAAAATTCTTCTCCCTCTTCAGCCCCCGACCAAGAGCCGTTTTCTAAGAGCATTGTAAGGCAAGTTTCAAAATTCTGTGAATACTCGGAAGAAGCACCCGCGATTAAATAACACGCGCATTATTACGAGGTTCAAATTAGATTTGTAAAATTTCCCAACAAAGTAAAAATAGGCAACGTGCTCCATATACAGGCGCTTAAAGCGGCCTAATCCTAAAAACAGGATCGCTATAAAAGCAATTCCGCAAAAAAAGCAATTTTACGAAAGCGTTAAAAAGAGCTTCTATACGTTCTCTTGATTTAACTTAACAACGACGAGAAACCGAATGCGAAAAATCACCATTGGTTGTAGAAGTAGGTTTCAGTGCAGTTGTTAAGTACGTTTAAAATACTGAAATCTTAAATGACTTCACCGATGTGCTCATTCCAGAGCAGTGTTGCAATTTACAATGCCTATTTAATGATGTATTGTAAATTCGATTTGGACAGAGAAATTGTCTATATAATTCATATTGTTTTACTTTCCGTCAAATGATTACAGGGTAAAACCACGTATGATTAAAATTTTAAAACCGTGTGATTGGCCATGATTCCAGTTTTAGTTGTATACATATAAACGATAACAACAAACTGTTACTACAACTATGTATTTTTGTATTCATTTTAACCTTTTAGGTGCAGAGGAATCGGGTTTATGTCCATACGACTTGCAATTACTTTCTCAACGCGATGTAACAATTTGATACTTTGTTTATGAGGCATCTCCATTCATCGTTTCATGATTACGCAAGTTCTAAAGATTTAGCCGGTTCCTTTAACGACAATTTTGTAATTTGCGACTAAGGAGAAGGTTGTATGTACTCTGCTATTGACGGTTGTAATTGAGAAACAATTGTTAATTACCGATTCGACGCAGTAGCAGTAGGAAGTAAAGATTGATAATTGGTCCTCGTATGCAGTTACGGTTGACATAAAAAATTAATTAGTAAGACATGAATAATAGCTTGGGCTGCATATTTGAAATAGCACTTTTTAAATCTCTTTCTGCTCTGGTCAGTGTAATACTGTGTATTAAAAATCGAATTAATTTCAGGGTCAGGTTTGTAATAAAAACAAGCCATCCTTACAAGATCTGACTTTTATGGGATGACTCACACGGACAGGAAGCATTTTCACCAAATCCAGCATGCAAGAGAATAAACTTGTCTACATGTCATTAAGACACTTTTTAGTAAGTGAGAGCTAACAAACAAGTTTATTTTCTACACCAGTTTGAACTTCATTTGTTTCGGAAAGATGCTATTCTCCTCACAACTAAAAAACGACTTCAAGGTGACGGAAACGTTAGCTATCCTCTTTCTACTTGAGTTTCAGGGAGATATTTTCTCATTCGTGCAGTCTTGTTACCACCGGGAGCATAGAAAACTGTACGGCTCTTGTACACATTTTATGGGATATTTTAATGTCTTTATCTTACCGACTTTATAACTATTTAGGTAAAAATGTAGTATGTATGCACCAAGTATACTAATATATGAGTTTGAACGAAACATCTAACATTTCAAGTTAAAAAACGGAAACACAATTTATTGTATTAAAATCGTTCACTTTTCTATGCCCTCGATGGTATCTACGTACTTTATATACGATATTGTAATTTTACATGAAAAAGGTGTACTTGATTTCTCGCGAAAAATTCAATGGTTTTCGAGATAAAGAATTTGAAGTTATTTTTAATCTAACAATTTATGGCATTTTTTAAGTAGGCGCGTGTCACTTGATATAACCGTTTATCAGTATTATTATTGTAAAAATCTGGTGTGATACACTCACACAACTTCCTTTTACAGTGATCTTATAATTAGCCAAAAATTTGATTTTGAATTTTTAAGCATTTGTTACAATTTTTCAAAAATTACAAATTCTACAAAAACGGTACAAAATAGAGTATTAGCTGAAGAGGACACATTTTCTCTATACTTTTAAGCTAAATTCAAAAATGTAATAATATACCGGGGTGTCCTATTTAAAATAGGAATTAATAAAATAAAATAGAAAAAAAAAACAAAGAAACCCTTTTTAGAAGTATTCAACTGGCAAATCACCTATCTCACATCAATACACATTAAAAATGTAAAGCTTGAAAAAAATCGTTAGAGCCGTTTTTGAAAAATCGAAAAAATCTGAAAAATCACAATAGTAAACACCTACTTCCGGTTATGCGATTTTCTTCAAAAGCTTGTTGTCGCATCTACGTAGTACACAAAACATATATGAAGTTTCAACGCCATACCTCTTTTCGTTTTTGGGATATTCTGTTCACAGACAGACAGACCAATGAACAAAAACATGTTTTTGGGTTCAGGGGACTCGAAAACGTGAAGATCTGTTGAAAACTGGGGTGAATCCAATACTTCCTTTATCTTAAAAGGAAGTGAAAATGTCTCGCCATAACGAATTTCAAATACCTTATTTGGTAAAGCATTCAATTTTTCGATGTAACTCAAGTACACTTTCTATGTAGAATTAAAATATCTATTAAAATATTGCTCCTGCGGCACCAAAAATGTAGAGGTTAAAAATGATCACTATTAATGTTCAATGGAAGTAGGAATTAAATCTAAATTACATTGATTCGATAAACAGTTTTGAGTTTGCCAAGAATATCCAAAAATAAAAATTCAGCTTTTTTTGAAAAAATTAAGTTCATTTTTTCCCAAGTGGTCTACATTTTTCTGTTAATACTTTTTTGGGTTGGTTTTAAAGCGACACGCCATATATTAAATAAATTCACTGTTTGGGAAATGCTCTGCTATATTATTGATAGTGGGAGTAAAAAACGTTTTTCCGCAACCGTTTTAAGTCATTACTTTTAATATCGAAATTTGTCATTGAAGTTAACGTTTCTCTTACTTTACTGACACAAAAAGTGTGTGTTGCTATGGAACACCTTTGGTCCCTAGAATTAAAAGTACTTTTATTCGCAACCATATATGTAATAAGATCATTACTGACTTTTAAAAAGTTGGAAAATGAGCTATTCCCAACTTAACTTTCCAACCGGTCGGAAAAGTGATTGCCGTTTGGAAATGAATCCATTCCCGACCGCTGAGTAGGTAGGGACACTGGGAATCTCGTTGAGCCATTCATGCGCGTCACAACCTGTCGTATCATAATATAATAATTTTTCCAATTATTGTTTAGAATAAAGTGGTTGCGAATAAAATAGTATACATACCACGGTGAAAAGTTTCATTCTCAGTCTCGAGATAAAGTTCACCTCGACGCTACGCGTCTCGGTTAACTACTTAATCTCTCGACAGGAATGAAACACTTTCCACCTCTGTATGTAATATACTATTACTTCCTAAGAACTAAAGGTAAGTCCTAACTAGTCGCTGCATGCAGTTTTCATAATGATTTTTTTAATGAGAAACGTCAAAAGCAATCAATCATCTAAAATTTTGAATATTTTGTACTTTTCTAGGTTGCAGAAAAAATCGTATGTGTTCTTCGGATTAAAATTTGATTTGCAAGTTTGGCGTTCGCTCGGCTACGCTACGCTTCGCCTCGCAAATGCAAACATAATTGTTTGTCTAACAAAGTGCCAGTTTTAATTCTAATAAGATAATACACTATTAGTGTGTCGCATTAATAAAAATAAATACGCCTGTTCAATACTTAATATATCTGTTGGTTTTGGAATTATACCAGCAGCGACAAAGTTTTAAGAAATGTAGCGGGTAAAAACTGCCAAACCGCGAAACGAGCTAAAAGTTGAAGCACATAAATCCTTCCCAACTTCCGGTGAAGACAAAACCGTCATACTGACAAACTCTAAAAACGTAATATAATGACGATCGCGAGTGATTGACAAATTCTGGAAACGCAGTGTCAGAATACGCGGCAATTAACGCAAGCATTAAATTAAAACACCTAGCAGAACTGCAGAGGCGTCGAACGCGCGTGGCAGCAAATCCCCGTTCATCAGACGGATTATTACCTAAAGAGGGTCGAAACCATAACACCGTCAAAGACAAAATGACTCCGTTGGCACGATTAGAACAATTAAGCAATTTCTGCTGCTCGGGGTAAACGAGTCGCCATAAATCCCTTCACTGACGCATAAGCATCGAAGACAACGGCTGTTGACACATTCTAAGACAGGGAATTCCAACCCATCCGGACAGACGAGTGTGGAGTTATAAATTCCTCCCTAACACAATAGGGCAGAAGTAACTATAAACAAGATCGGAGCAGAACCCGATTGATTCTTTATATGGTCGTCCAGGCAGCTCTCACTAGACGCCCGATATTCCACTGTTAGTACGCCTGTTAATGATGGCGTAAAGTATACTTGTGTTCTTATTTGTGCATTGATATACAGTGTGTCCCCGGATAGGTGAAAAGACTCTTGTGAAAGGTAAAACATTCTCGATTTAAATTTTCATTATTTGAAGTTCAGCCCTGCTTGGTTAAAGGCGAATTTCTAACATCATTTCAGTTTTGAAAAATCAAGTATGACGTGGAAATTTTCAAAAAATCTATTTTTCTGTAAGGTAAAGTACCCTTTATGTGACAAATACGACAAAAAGTTATAAAGAAAAGTTGTTTAGAATCAACATCTATACCAAATTTCAAAATCCGCGGCCAACTTTGATTTCTCACATTTTCTTTCAAGTTTATTTCCCAAATCAAAGAATTCTATTTTTAACAAAGTTTTTTTATTATGAAATAAAAAACTTTGTTAAAAGTATTTGTTTTTCCAATAAAAATCTTTGTTAAAAGTAAAATTCTATGATTTGGGACCTAAACATAAAAAGAAATTGTGAGAGATCAAAGTTGGCTGTAGATTTTGAAATTTGGTATAGGGGCCTATGTATTGATTCTAAACAACTTTTCTTAATAACTTTTTGTCGTATTTGCCACATAAAAGCTACTTTACCTCACAAAAACATAGGTTTTTTAAAATTTCCAAGGCATACTTGATTTCTCAGAACTGAAATTATGTTGGAAATTCGCCTTTAACCAAGCAGGGCTGAACCCCAAAAAAATGAAATTTAAATCGAGAATTTTTTACCTTTCACAAGAGTCGTTTCACCTATCCGGGGACACACTGTATATACAGGGTGTAGAAATGCTTTACGCAGCATAGGGATTTCAATGGTAATTTCTTTATATGAAAATATTTGCTTCCCTAATTATTTTAGAGCAAACTTGTATTGAAGTTTTTTGTAGAGAAAAAATTTCTGTATCCATTTATGCCAGCATTTGACATTTTACATTTCGGAAAACCGAAAATTTAAAGAAAAAAATTACCATTTTTAGACAAATCAGTGGTGCCTTGAAATTACTAAATCATCTCAAAGCATCAACAAATTAGTTTGCTGTTTATTTGTTTGCATCTGTCAAATGTAACGGCAACCATGTAAACAGCAAACTAATTTGTTGATGCTTTGAGATGATTTAGTAATTTCAAGGCACCACTGATTTGTCTAAAAATGGTATTTTATTTCTTTAAATTTTCGGTTTTCCGAAATGTAAAATGACAAATTCTGGCGTAAATGTATACAGAATTTTTTTCTCTATAAAAAACGTCCATACAAGTTTGCACTAAAATAATTAGGGAAGCAAATATTTTCATATGAAGAAATTACCATTGAAATCCCTATGCTGCGTAAAGCATTTCTACACCCTGTATATGGAAAGTAATTCAATTTATTAACGTGTTGTGGAGTATTATTACTAACATTTGAAAATTAATTTGTTCTTCGTAAAACGACGCTACAACTGTTACAATCGCAATGCTGGATACACTTTTGTTAAAAAAATACTAAATTTATTGATTTAAATTAGACCTACAATTATAGGATTTAATCGCTTTGATCGATAACAATAATTGCACATTTCTTTCATAATGCAGCAATGAACTATAATCCACTAATAGGGAAATTACCCATTTATCATTATTTTGTTAAGGCAATTCACTTCAAGATATAAACATTCTCAATTTGTTTTGTCTCAAAATTCGAGAAATCCGACATTATAATACCCTCATAATAACAAGGATAATTAAATCGGTTTTCAGACTTGGAAATTAATTAATTATCACAAACTTATTATGATCAATGTTAATTGCATTTTTTTATTGAAATTTCTCAATCAGTGTGCAGGTTTGATTGTTTTTAAAGTGAATGGCAATAATCGTATAGTGGGATCACTTTAGGGCGATTTCGTATACATTTTTTGGTTTGCGAAAGTATTATTAAATTAAAGCAGTTACTAGCATCAAATACGTATGTTGTAAACAACAAGAGCCCAGACTATACATTAGATGCCTCCTATCCAAATAATTCTGTATACGTCGTTTTTTACAATGATATTTTTTGATTCTATCCACAGAATTCAATAAACAAATTGGAAATAATGGCAAAGAAATGATCGTATTTTACCAAACGAATAATACGTATAAATCAAGAACGAGAATGAATGTAAACTTCTGAAGCGTTAAGCTTGTTATATAAATACTAGTGAATCACCCGAGCTACGCTTCGTTCGCTAATTTAAGAGAGATTAATTAATATAGATTAAAAAAAGGATGCAGTGGCCGGGAATCGAACCCGGCCGTTCGCATGGCAGGCGAGCATTCTACACTGAACTAATCATACTTCGTTGAATAAGGCGCTGCTATAATGGTATATAGTGAATCACCCGAGCTACGCTTAGCTTCGCTAATTACACGGTTTAATTAAAACTTGACTTTTTCGTACTTTTTTTTAAATAAAAACCGGCCTACGATCTAAGTCTAATATTATCAAAATTTTAAGCTATCATACAATGTCATCGCTCCAGTATCTTGGAAGGAGATAGCGAACAAACATACATACATACAAAGAAAGAAACCGCCGATTTTATGGTATAGAACTAGCGAGTCACCCGAACTACGCTTCGGTTCGCTAATTTAAGAGAGATTCATTAATATAAATTAAAAAAAAGGATGCATCGACCGGGAATCGAACCCGGATCGCCCGCGTGGCAGGCGAACACTCTACTCCTGGACCATCCTGGGTTGTTTGAATAATGCGCCGCTATAATGATATATGAAGAACATACGTATTCACCCGAGCTAATAGCACACAGCGACAGCAGCAGTCACACCGTAGCCCACGGCAACAGAGGCTTCGCTCCGCTGCTTAGACGATTTAATTAGATTAAAACTTTTTCGTACTTTTTTTGTAAATAAAAACCGGCCTACGATCTAAGTCTAAAAATTAGCAAACTTTTAAGCGATCGTACAACTTAATCGATCTAGTATCTTCGGAGGAGATAGCGAACAAACATGCATACAAAGAAAGAAAGAGGGCAACGATTTTATGTTATAGGATGAGTAAATGTGTATATGAAACTCAGTTCTACAGATAATAAAACAACATCGTAATTTTCCATCACTAAAGGTTACTGGGAAGGTAATGATTCAGTATTCAGTTTCTTCCAAATAATACAACAATAGTAATTATTCTAATTTTGTTAATAATTTTATTAGAATTCGTGAAAAACAGATTTAGTACAGTAATAGTAATTTGTACAACTAGTTTTGAAAATCATACTTTTTTTCACGAATTGACTTTTAGTTGACAGTTTTGAGTTTGTGAAACAACGGTTTGATAACATGTTTTCATTAGGTCACGTCGTCAGTAGCAACCTGTTTAAAATGATTTCATTAGACACGTCGTCAGTAGCAACGTGTTTTAATAGTAATTTGTACAACTAGTTTTGAAAGTCATACTTTTTTTCATGTATTTGCAGTTTGATTAACGACGGCGAAGCCCGAGTTAATCAAGCAAATGAATGAAAAAGAAACTTTCAAAACGTGTTGTACACGTAGTTTTTTTACATAGTAATCTGTTGTAACTCGAAATTTAGTCGAAAAGGACTTCGCAATTTACAACTGTCAAATTGACATTTCAATAAAATAGTTAAAAAAGTGTAATTGTTTTCACGATTTTGCGTTAAAAAAGTGGTACTTTCAATACGATTTTTCGTTAAATAAAAGACGACTTTCATGATCACTATGCAAAAAGTAATTGTTTTAATACCCTTACTATGTTGTACAGGTATTAATTTGAACATGATCTATATTTTAAATACCTGTACATATTCGCATCTTGTATGTAATGAAATAAACACCACTTGTTACACCTACTTTATCAATTTTTGACACAAGTATCAAGGCAAGATGCCACATTAACGAAAATGCCCTATAGCAACGTGGTAACTTTTAGTATTCCAAACAACTAGCTCAAACGTAATTCCGGAAAGGGGCCGTGGGCATGAAAGGTACGTAATAAACTCACCTAATTGTGATTAGCAATACATGATCTAAGACAGGGGTCGGCAACCTGCGGCCCGCGGGCCGCATGCGGCCCTTTGCAACTTTTTGCGCGGCCCGCTAAAGCACCAATATAACTTTAGGAAAAATCAACAAACTTAGAGCGTAAGCGTGCCGAAATGTGGCCGGTGACAAAAATGCGTGACAAACAGGAGCATAGTGGGAAACCTATTTTACTGCGCAAGTTTAATCCCCACTCCCCAGCGAATACGACGTCTCGCTTAGCAAGTGTAGCATTCTTTCTAGTGATGGGCATAATCGGATGATTTCAATAATCGGAATGTTCCATTTCGGAATGTTTATAAAATCGGAATATTATCCGATTATTTTACATTCCGTAAATGAAAGCAAGGGAAAACGAGCGAAATAACAACAAGCGGAAGGAAGATGAAGTGCGTGCAAATTTACGATGAGAGCACTCGCCGTCGCGCCGTAAGCCCTTATCTGCGTTGGCATCTATTGTTTGGGTTTGTAGGACGGTCAGTAATAGCTATTTACGTTATTAGACCGGTAGCAACATTTTTATGGCCGCGCCAATACTTTACAGGTCGAACCGTAGGGCGAGACCTGTATGTTTGGCAAGGCCATAAGAATTCTACCGGCCGTGTATCGTATAAGATTTTTTAGGATACTGCATTGGTAACTAGCGTTTACATTGTTACAAACGAGTCCGGTAGATAAAATTTACCGGCTTAGACCAGTAGTAGTTCTATTACTACTGGTCTAGGCCGGTAAATTTTATCTACCGGACTCGTTTGTAACTATGTAGACGCTAGTTAGCAATGCAGTATCCTAAAAAACAATTTATGAGTTTGAGTGGCACAGTGGGATATGAGGAAATAGAATATTTTTTCAAATTATTACAGTAGTTACGTTAATAGACTTTCGGAAAATGGTAGTGATGTTTTAAAGTTTAATAGCACATAAAGTACATAATAGATAGTATAAAACAATACTTGAATTTGAAGTCTGTAGGTGTACTATCTAATAATTAATCTACGAAATACCACTGCCATTAGTGCCATTCACGTATCATACACGTGCGCACACGGCGCGACCCGTCGACATTCGCCAACCAGCATATAGCAGTCAAGTGAGTCAATACAACATTCCGTATTCCGTTCAGTTCAAATTGGCATTTCGTTTTCTCATTTTGTGTACCGAATAGTAAAATAATCGAATTCCGAAAGTTCCGAATTTTGTGCACCGAACAGTAAAATAATCGAATTCCGAAAAGTAATAGGAACCTTCCGATTTTTTGAACAATCGGAAACTTTCCGATTATTTATTCCGGATAGGCCCATCACTAATTCTTTCATTTCGCCAGTTTGCTACTGTATGTTCATATGTGCGTTCATGTTGACAGCCGGATGACGTTTCACTACAATATATGATATAAAAGCACTATTTAAGTTACATTTGAATGTGCGGCCAGCATAAAAAAATTTATTTTGAAAATGGCCCGCCGTCCGAAAAAGGTTGCCGACCCCTGATCTAAGAGATAAGGGCACCAGGTTCAATAACTTACTATAATTCGTTCCGCCGAACTACACGCACTAAATGAGTTGTGACGAAAGACATGCTATAAGGAAATAACGAATACTCTAAAAAGAGACAAAATTGGCTACTGATAAACATCAAAAATACGTTTATTGGCATCAACGAATAACGTAGGTACAGAAAGACATTAATGATAAAAAATACAAATGACGTAAAATGAACCCAGAAAATAAATGACATGGCCACCAAAGATGTTTGGCGGCCAGAGAGCGAGACATGTTATATAATAAATGTGATATACAATTAGTATATTGGATCATGTGAACAAAAAGGCTGACTTGAATGAGCGGGTACGGTATCGCGAGGTGATAAAGGCATTGAATAAAAAATTTCAATCTACCTTCAAGCGAAACTACTCAGTCGCGAGTACGGTTGTCAAAAAGGCCTTTTTGAACGCGATGCCTTTAGAAATAATAATAATAATAATAAATGTCTTTATTACTATACTCGTAATACAGAACAAAATTGAGATTTATAGTTAGGGCCAGATTCAGTACATATGCTAAGTTGTATTTTACATATAATAATTAAATCAAACATAATTAACATACGTCTGCTCTTCCATCTAACCCCAAAATAATATTATTGGTCGTTTCTAATATACAGTCCCCACTTTAATTGATATTCTTGTTCCACTTGAAAACGATATACGAAATCGAAATGCTTATATGACATAAAATAGAAAAAAATGATAAACAGTGACTGTCGAGTAGTTGTTAATAGACAGTAACGTTATATAAAAGTAAAATTCAACCGGGAATGTCTGATCTGATTCAACACTTGAGGTCTGTGTCGAGTACTTTTCGCCCTTAGGCGTAATTCTGTAAAGCAGGAATTTCCCTTGGAAGCGTGAAGCTCGTTGCTACGCACCCAATAGTAGAAAGATCTATCCTTGCGGGCTAGATAGTTGCGAGCTGGAAAAAATCTGAAGAATCTTCGGCTGCAACTGAACAATTCTTCTCTAAGCCGGTACGTGCTACAGGTTCTTCCTTCTGCGGCGACCGCTGGAGCCTGGGTTCTTAGATATCTCGAAGCAGTAACGTACGATTGCAAGCACGTCAACTAAATGACGTATCCAAAATGAGAAGAAAGCCGAAAGAGAAGCAGCAAGGTGGCTAACGGGAAAGAGGGGCATTATCCCACCTAAAAATAGTTATGAACGGGCCCTACCTCAGATTGTGGGTGGTCCGTGGACATTTTGCTTTTAAAGAAAAAATGAGAAAAAAGGCGAAAGAGAGGCAGGACGGTGGCCAATGGAAGATAGGAGCATTATCCCACCTGAAAATAGTTTCAAATGGGTTTATCTTAGATTGTGGGTGGCCCACTACCATATTCTCAAGTAATCAGGATGCTACGTTAATCCAATAACAGGACCAAGACTGTCCCTGTGACGACAGTTTCCTCACAAAGGAAGTCTCATACTGACGTCGTGTAGCTTTAGAAGCAAAAATCAGAATAATGCAGATTTCCGATTTTGGAGGCAGAAGCGACGTCGTTCTTAAATTCAAAGGTTGTTAGACTAATTAGGTGACCCGAAACGCACGCCGGCGTTCGAGATTGTCAAACTTGCGGCAGACTACTGCGAACATTTTTTAAGCACCACCTTTGGATAGTAAAAAACTGTAGAAGAACGAACACGCTAAATGTTTAGTCAGATTTGGAAAAATAAAAGAGGAAAACAAAAGGCAAACTTTGATAGATATCTTGTATTGCATCGGAACTGTCGGTTAAGGCGCGTTTTCACGGGTCGATTGAAGTCGAACGGCTTGGGTCGTTCAACTAGGTCGAACATGAAGAGAGGTTTATACCAGGCAATCGCATTGAAGTGATAGTTAAAATTTAAAATGGCGTCAAGTGAAATAATAAATGTGGGAGTGCAAATAGTATGTTGTGCAGTCCGTGAGGAAATATTAAGAAAATTGATTTCGAGAAGAGATGCCCTTGGTGCATCAAATTAGCTTCTGAAAGAGTTAAAGTTCTAGAAGATCCAGAGAACTATCGAAATCATCTGAGAATGGACTATTTCTAAGAATTTACTCATATCAGCATCTGTCCATTTTTATGCCATGTTAATAAAATTTTATTAAATGAAACAAATATACAGGTATTTTTCAGCACTACGTGGCATCTACATGGACTAGTTGATTCTTGCCGCTAAAACTTGTAAACAACTTGATTCTAGTTGTTTACACGTTCAATTACGGCCATTCGACGTACTTTCGGCAAAAATCGTACGACAAAACTAGAGTGTTTTTACTTTGATTGAATCGAAAACTCCGCCGAACGACTAAGTCGAAAATTTGTTTGCAGATTCAATTTGAGTTCGATTTTCTTTTGATTCAATGATCGTTCGACTTCAATCGACCTGTGAAAACGCGCCTTTAAGGAAACCTGATGGCGATGTCCGAAATAAAAATGAATTCGCATATAGAATGACGAACAGTACGGCCATTCAAAGTTTACAATAAACAAATGAAGAGCTATAAATGATAAAATTATATTCTGGTTCCAGCGGATAGTTGGAACTAATAAACTAATTATCACTTGTAATATCCCAGGTGCATTGAATATTACCGATAATAATATTGTTTTCGAGCTCACGAATGTTTTTGCAAAAAGCAGGAGCAATTAATGAGCAGAAATTATCTACGACTATTCAATGCACGTGGGATATTCGGTAAGAATATTGCCATGTATATGTTACGGTTAGTTTGATTAATTGAAAATTATTAATAATTCCCTGACAACTATTAATAATTACCGGCAATTATTAGTACTAAACAACCGGTTATTATTAATATTTACCGGTAATTATTAATAATTCACGCATTTATTACTCTGACCGTAACATATATACTATTCGAAACGAAGACTGCAACGTTCAAGTGGTACCCGAGCAAACTATCAGTGAAATTGCTCTAGTGCAATATTATCACTTGTATTCAAATATCTCAATGGAAACTAGGATAAATAGTTTCACGTTATTAGTTGTTTGAATATGTAGGGCAACATTTATAATACATTACGCTGACACGAAAAACTAAAACGATGAATATAAGATTAGAAAATAGCATATTAAAAAATCTGGTGTGATACACGCACACAACTTCCTTTTACAGTGATCTTATAATTAGCCAAAAATTTGATTTGAAATTTTTAAGCATTTGTCAAAAATTTTAAAAAATTACAAATCTTACAAAAACGGTACAAGATAGAGTGTTAGTTCAAGAAACAAATTTTCTCTAGAATTTTAAGCTGAATTCAAAAATGTAATAATATACCGGATGTTCTCACATCCATACACATTAAAAATGTAATAAAAATGTAAAGTTAAAAAAAAATCTTTACAGCCGTTTTTGAAAAAATTGAAAAAAACTGAAAAATCACAAGAGTAAACACCTACTCCCGGTTACGTGATTTTCTTCAAAAGCTTGCTGTCGCATCTACATAGTACACAAAACTTATATATGAAGTTTCAACGCCATACCTCTTTCCGTTTTGAGATATTCTGTTCATAGACAGACACACAGACAGACCAATGAAAAAAAATATGTTTTTTGATATCAGGGGACTCTAAAATGTGAAGATCTGTTGAAAACTGTATTTCGAATTTTTGGGGTGAATACAATATTTCCTTTATTGTAAAAGGAAGTAAAAAAGGACAAACGGTAAAGGCGGGCTGCTATAGGGACCTTCCTTCCCTCTTCAGCCAATAACGGGAAACTCGGGATGGGTGAGAGAAAGGAGGGGTGGAGACTGGAAGAAAGGTCAGGAAAGGTGGAGAAATACTGCCCGGATATTCGCCTCAGAGAAGGTACTCTGTTGACTCAGGAAAACCACCTAAAAATCTTAATCAAGACAGGCGGCCGCAGGAATCGAACCCACGACCTCCCGAATGCTAAGTGGACGTACTACGCACTAAGCCACGGAGCTCGGTATAGTCCCTTCCCTATATACATGCTGTCCAAGATAACAGCCCCAAGCATGGGAATCTAGCAGATGGTAAGAGATAGAGACTCGGTTACACGACAAGATACAGATTGAGCGCTTATTCAATGCAATACAATATATTTTTTGAGGTTAATGGGACTGTAGCTGCTAAAATATTAAAAGAAGTTAAATTTTGTTAACATTTTTTCAGAGGTGCAACAGCCAAGTGATGCGATTATAGCTATCCATGTCTATTAGTTGCGAAACCATCTCATATTTATTTTGTGTCGTCTATTCTATTACAGCAGAAATGAAACTTTTATGAAGAAGAAGCTTCATGAAATTATAGCCATTACAGTGCAAGATCAAGTGGATGAAATACTACTTAAATATATTTATTTCACGAAATAAAATTCGCAAGTAATATCTACGAGAGTTTGAAAAAATAACGAAAGTAAAGCAAGGCAACTGCATAGGTGTCTGTTGAATTTTAAACGAATTCCGGAGATGCTTGTCACTTTTGATAATTGTAAAAGCAACTGCAGTTGTAAATAACAATTTTATACATATTAAATTGAATCAGGTATTAGATTGAAATCATTACTATATTGTAGTTTTGTCCAAAGCAATTTACTTTTTCCATGTCAAGATTTACAACACACATTATGCAATGCTAAGATTAAAATGCCATACAACTTCCCGACTCATCTTAAACCAAAGTTACAATAATTGTCATTAAAACAATTACGCAAAGACCAACAATATTTAATTATAGATGGGCGAATGTCTAAATTTGCTTGCACAACCGCAGACATACTTGAACAATCGAGAAAGCAAAACTACATGTGATTTGTGTATAACTAAAAATAAAATTACGTATAATTGCTTGCACTTTTGCAGATAAGATGTATTTCGTTTTAGCCAAGGTACCTCTCATTAGACA
Organism: Agriotes lineatus; assembly: GCA_940337035.1. Classification (NCBI taxonomy): domain Eukaryota; kingdom Metazoa; phylum Arthropoda; class Insecta; order Coleoptera; family Elateridae; genus Agriotes; species Agriotes lineatus. The sequence continues at coordinate 25,602 of CALNHX010002574.1, read as the reverse complement.
TAATTGCACGTTCTTCATTAATTATTACTATCATTTGGCTAATTACAGAGAAAGTACTACACAAATTTGTAATGTAAATACCGTCTTACCATGAAAACGAACGAGAAAGTATTCCACTTGTGGGAAGTTCATGATCGCTATTCTATGCCACTGACATATAATATAAAAACGGTATCATCCAAGATTATACATAATTTGCCTTCTTCGTTGTTGTTTGCGTTTGAATTTGAATATCAAGAAAAAATAAGTTCAATCCTAAATGGAAACCTTAAAAAATTACAAGTGAATAGTCAAACAAATGAGATTCTGTAAAACGGATTCACTTCACACTTTGGGAAGTGAAAGCCGGGAACATCTCGTTCATACATATTTTACAATGAAACGGAAATTACATAAAAATTCCGTATAGGCGATAATTAACGTAATTGTTTTCATCCCGGCTGAAATATTTGAATACGTAAAGCATGCTAATGGGACCTGCAGGTCTCGGTCAATAGCAGCCAGTTTCCACTTTCGTTCGAATGCCCAAAGGTAGTTCATTATAACAAAATCAAATCACGACACTAGTATAATCAGAGCACGTATATGGCCTGTAATTGGATCACTTTCGGTAAGATTCATTGTTCTATATGGTTAGGTCTGCCATTGTAGACACAGCGTGTTAATTGCGTATTCAAGACCAGATGCGCTCTAGCTCAACTAGAAAATTAATGATTATATATAGGATTAATTTTATTGATGTATGAATGTTAAACAGGAGAATCCGGAAGAGGGTAAGCGCAGGAGTATTACACAAAAAAAATGGAAGGTCAATCTAATCATTAAGTAAGCGACCGTTTTGATTTATGTGAAACATTAACACGAGACTGAGAATTTCATATAAATAGTTTGTATTATTTAAGGCCAATACAATTTCTAATTTTTTCTTTTTGATTTTAAATTCCTGTGTCCATACGGACAAGACATACTCTATTCTGGCCCTTAATTATACGGGGTGGCCATACATATCTGAGATCCCGGTAGCCATGGAATTAGCTACTTATAAATTTTGGTTAGCATTATATTTCAATTACGATAAGTATTAGTACCTATATAATGTAATAAAATGAAATAAGAGGAGGGGAATGTGCCCCAGATTCTGCAGTTTAGCCTACGACTCGATTATAAAAATATCCTGTTCTAACTGCAATACTTATTGCAATCTGTAATAATTTTTGACAGATAGGAATTTTAGTTGTGATGACATTAATGACATTTAGTTTAGTTGGATTCATCACTTTAATAAAGCGGTGTTGATTCCAAAGGTAATGTGATATCAGATATTTATGGCCACCCGGTATTTGTTGTAAATTGAGCAAACTACTGAATATATTAATACTGTTTTGTAATTGCACAACTTCAATGACACTTTACAACATTAGAGTTGTGTCTTAGTGTTGGAGTATTTCCCTGCAGCACATGGTCAAATAGGTACAACGGCGCCGACCTGGTCAGCGTAGATAATGAAAACACAACATAATAAAAAGCCAAACCTATAAGCCCAGCTGGGGACGCTTTACCTCTAATCGACCAAACTACAAGCGAGATAATGAAAGTTAGCACACAGCCAAGTTAAATAGTTTACAGGCGGCCTCAAAAAGAGGTGGCCGTTTAGCAAGTAGGCACATGAATTATTAGCAAACAAATAAGTTGATTAGTTTACAGGCGGCCTCAAAAAGGGGTGCCGTTCCGCAAATAGGCAAATAAATTATTAGCAAACAAATGAGTTGATTAGTTATTACAAGCTACACACACCTTATTGGTTGGTTTTGCCTGGCGTGCGTCGAGATTGTCGGGGAGCCCGCCACTGCAGCGAGCGGACTTCAGCCATAAGCGTGGGTGTCCTGCGGTCCGAATATTTCCTTAATTGGCAGCAACTGATGTGAAATCCTCACGGGGAAACAACGATAAACGGTCAAGACCGTTCTGCAGACTGAATCTTAACGTATCGGAAAGATGGCCCAAACGGCCCTCGAACACTTGCAAAACGGCGGTCATTCAATAAACCGGACACGCACAACCCCAAACAAACACCACCTAACGCCAAGACGGCTCGTGACAAACTCCGCGAAGCCAAGCCAACGCGCTTCCCGCCAAACGCGCTCTGTCGCCTCACCACCTGCAGCCAATCCCGAAGCAGACAATCATAAACGGTCTCACGCAACCCGACAGGCGATCCAGCTTACGACGAAAGACTGCGATGGAATGAAATTATTTAGAAAAATCTCACACTTGCTCTTATGGACTGCGCTACAAATTTGATCAAATAAACACGCTTCAACGTGACGAAACAATCCAGGGGCAAATAAGATGGCTTGCGTCCAGAGCTGCTCATCGAACCTTCTAGCGAAAAGCTGTGTGCCAAATCTTAAAAATGCCAAATAAGCCAGAAAAAGTAATTATCAACGACAGAAAATTATAGCGGCCGTTATAACGGCTTGTACACAAACTGATGAACTATTGGGCTTGAAAATGCGACAGGAAAAGCCTATATACAAGCAGAGTCAGAATGTTTGAATCGAAAATACTCCAAAATGTCGCATATTGGTAAAATTTAAAAATGTCCTGACAACTTATTCAAAATTTTAAAAATGGTCGAGTCCGAATTCCGAATGTAATAATTGATATTCAATCATACATTACTAAAATGTAATTTTAGATTTTTTGTTTAAGATGAATTTCAGTTATTCCTAAAGCCTCTGGGGGGTGTTCCGACACCCATACCACCCCCCATAGTTACGCCACTGATGTTGAGGGTGTCGTGGATGGACCGTGTCACGAACGAAACTATTCTCCAAAGAATGCACAGAAGAAGAGAAGTTTTAATAACGATTAAAGAGAGAAAGCTCCAGTACCTGGGTCATATAATGAGGAACGAGAAAAAGTTCAAATTACTGCAAAATATACTGTAGGGTAAGGTGTTTGGAAGGATAGATGTGGGAAGAGGAAGAATCTCCTGGCTCAAGAATCTTCGAACCTGGTTCTCTGTGAGTACTACACAACTATTTAGAGCGGCAGTCAATAAAGTGAAAATAGTTGCCAACATCCGGAACAGATAGGGACCGATAGAAGATACGAATATCCAGGAGTCATGATTACACATGATGGTAAAACAGACGTGGAGATCACTAACAGAGTTCAAAAAGCCAAAAAAATATAGTATGCAGTATATAAGAAAATATTCGGAAATAGAGAAATAGATAAAAGAATTAAACTCCAGGCGTACAACACGATCACGATACCAACGTTATTATTCTATCCAAGTGAATCATGTTTTTTATTATATCGTATGGTTGTGGTAGGAAGTCTGGTGTCAGAGTAGTCAGGTTGCGCGAATGCCTCTGACGTAACTTAACGACTGACGCAACTTAACGACTGTCACCAAAATCACAACTTGGACCAACGACTTAACTTGCGCTCCGAGCCATAGCTTGCTGCTATTTTACTGGCACTATAGGTCGGATACCCGTGCGAGTGCCGACCGATGCAAAAGAAATATGATAGTGCAATGATCGCAGCTGACATAAAACATTGAAATAAAAGAAAGCCAAACTGTTATGAACCAACAATCAGAATGAATCAAGATAAACTAGTGAGAAAGGCGATGGAAGTACAAAGAGGACCCAAAAGAAGGAAAAGAAGAATAAGAAAAACGGGTCGAATAAGTAGAGGAGATAGGAATGAAGGAGATTGCAAAGGACCGGAAAGTTTAGAAAAACTGAGCAAGAAGTGTAAAACTGCCAAATAGTCTCGATTCCTTGTATGACAGAAGGAATTTCTAGAAGATGAAAAGATCTGTTGATTGACGATTTTCTGTTAATCCTCCGTTCTTGCCAATTTTGACTATTGTAGGATGTTTAGTACCTATCGCCAAAAATTTGTTTCTTGTAGATACTCACAAATTCTCTAATTAAAAAAAATTAAATGGTGCATCCTAATTGGGTCGAGAATAAAAATAAAACAAAAAACATTGGTACTCGTGGTTAGTAAAATTACAGCCAAAATTCCGGTGCAACATTATTAATTATTTTGAATATCTACGGGCAGGAAACAAACAAAAATATATTGTTGAATTAACTAATTAAAAATTAAGCTTTTCTATCCGTACATGAAAGAGATGTGACAAAAAGAAAAATCAATGTCGAAGGGAGATGCAGAATATTATGGCGACGAAAATGTTTACGTTAATGGAAAATATACGTAATGTTTAATAGCAATAGCACAAACATAGGATGCTGTAGCAGAGTTGTTCCAGCTACAACTTCATAGTCCTATGTCTTTGAAGCTGCTGGTTTCCACTCACGTAAATAGAAATTAGAAATACGTTGTGGATAACAGCAATACGTTAATAAAATTTAATAAAATTTCCACGTTACACAAATTAATGCAAAAATACGTACAAAAATAAATATAGTGGCGATTAACAGCTAGCGCCCTAGCAGAAAAAAATCTGGGGGGCAAGACTCGTCCGACTCGTCTATTGGCAGGGTTAGAATCCTCTATCATCCAAAGTCATCGTGTCTCCGAGGGTTTTGCGTCAGTGAAGGAATGTATGACCCTCCGACTCGTCTACCCGGCCTTGCTTTATTCTTTGCGCCAACGGAGTTTTTGTGTTTCTGAGGGTTTTATGCTCTTGGCCCTTTCTAAGTAAACATCCGACTAGGACATGGAGATCTCTGCAGCTGGTTTTAGACGTCCTATGTCGTATTTGCGTTGATACTCGTGCGTACTGACACGCCGCCAGTGGAAGTTGTCAATCACTCGCGATGCTCTTCGCATTGCGCTTACAGAGGTTGTCAAGCACTGGCGCATTTTGCAGATTTCCAAGGGGACCTCCTGCTGGTATAAGACGGTCAGCAAATCCACCGAAAGTTTCTCGTCCAGGATTTATGCTTACATTTTTCGGAATTTTTCGCGGGGGTTATTTATTGCCGCAGTGCTTATTGTGTGTGCCCGTTATAGCTTTCTTAAGTGTCACATGCTTAAAACCGATTCTAAAATATAAGGGTAGACTAAAAGATAACCAGTTCGAATAAAGATTAATTTGTATTTTGCCTATTTTGAAATCTCTGATAACAATTGTCAGGGAAATTTTCAAGTGTTCATCAACATGTTGCACTAACATCATTAAAATAGAAATTAAGAAATGCAGAGATACTATACATATTTTACACGTTTTCAAAAGCTCTAGCTGAATTTTCAGTATTTTCAGGAATCACCAGGCCTATTTATTAATTAGCCTTACAGTTCTAGTTTATTTTTGCCTTCGTGTACTACAAATTCTGATACGTTATAAATCATACACCATTGAGCTTTTGGCTGGTTTAAATGATGCGTTTTATAAATGGAATTGCACATATATGAATTCGTTAAACGCGATGACAGTACAATATTTTAAAATTCATGGCTACAAATACGAAATGGCATACGGCGGACAATAATTCTTTTCAGAACGTTGCCTTCTTTTAGCATTTCAAACCGATTTTATCAAGTAACAATATAATTCAATAACTGAGAAGTTCATTTATAAAAGATATAATCAATCATGAAACGAATGACTTAATTACAAGTTTTAAAATAGTTGTAATGAAACTTTCAAGCGTTGATATATTACAATGAAAAATCTGCTGCTATTAACACAAGAACAATAGACAACAATTAGTATAAGGAACAAAACCATGACTTCGAAAAGCTAACATTTGTTTTGTCAAAGACCCGGATAATTACACTTTGCAATTATTTGCCAATTTTAACGTAATAATGGATGTTTACTGGCGCAATTTCACTTGAATTAACTCTTAATTACTGATGTCAGTATAAAAATTGTCGATTGCTGCAACAATAAAAGGTTCCACTCTATAAATATTATATAGAAAACCGGTGGATGCGTTTGAGTAGCCATTAATACTGTGTACGCGTATTTGAGCAATAAACTCTTCCTGTTTTTTATGCATTTAAATTTTATATAACAAGTGTGTTAGTAGTTAGTAGCGAACTATACATCATTATTTTTACCGTGATCGGATCGTCGCCGGCGACGGCGACGCCTGTTTGCGCTACTTCAAGATTTCCGCGAGTAATAAATGGTTCTAGGAAACCGTTAATGAAATATTCGACTCATCAATCGCTTTCTCGTGTCAGTAGTATAAATTCGATATGAATTTATCACAGCTCTTTATACATAAACATCCACGTTTTTATGGGCGAACATTTGTCCAGCGCCAGAAATGCATGTTCCGGAGGAGATTAATGGCGGCGTTTTGATTCACTTTCTCCAATTTTGAAATTATAATGTAAAGGTATTCGAGGAAGTCGCTTTAATTCCGATGGTGATTTCGTTGGAAATGCTCTCTATTTACGAAATGAAAGCAAGTGCTAGTAATCCAACAGATGTTATGCGTACATCTGTTGAAAGCATTTAAACGGCATGTAGATCAGATGCAGATCGTGTTTCTAAATTCTTTTCACGTTTTTATAGCCGTCATTACCATAGCAAAACTGAATAAGAGAGATCGATGATGTAAAAAGGTGTGGTTTGTAAATTGAAATATTTTTTACTGAAAATCAATAAAAAAAACCAAAGGTTAAACTGATATGAACCATAATAAACCAGTTTAGCAGTTCTTGCTTCAATTCTGTTATTGCAGTTTAATCAAACAAGGAATTTTTAATTTTAGAAATTTCAAGTGCGGCTAGACGATGCATGCAAATATATGATTAACCTGCTTTGCGTAACATACTTCTTCATCTGTTTGCTTTAATTTTATCTAATTAACAGTGTTGTGTTGATTTCATTTGTGCCAAAGAGAAAGTGAACATTTCATAATTCTATGATTCCGTATAACGGGAAAAAGTGACATGATTTAATAAATTAAAAAATGCGGTTCCAGCGGCGCAGCCATATACAAAGCGACTGAAACAAAATATATGTTAGATATCAATTATAACAAGTTTTTATACAGGAACTTTTAATTTATGTCGGTAAGCAAGCTGTTTATTAATTTTGATATATACGCCGACATCAAGGAAGCAGGTCTCATTACTAAGTTTTTTTCGCCAAAAAGGATTCAGAAAGAGTAACCAAACCAAGGTGCATTTATCAGACTATTTGAGTGGTCGATTTTGGAATGCTGACAATTTAGGCGATATAATTTTATATTTGAAACTATTATAAAGATCACATTTAAATTTGGTCCATTTAATATAGGCCACTGGTTTGTTCTTAATCTGGCATAACCGGCAGTACTGTTTGGAGTAACGCATCGAGAGTAACGGCTTTAGACGACTCCCCAGTCATCGTGGGAGAAGTGAAAAACCTGTATACTTTTGGCGGAAATCGAATACGAGGTAGCTTACTACGAAGCAAATTCACTACAGCAAATTCGAACAAAGTATGTGTTCATATACTGTGATGATAACCCACTTTTCTGTCGATATAAGTTTATAATAATATTAAATAAATAAGGATTATCAGACAAGTTCATAGTTTCAATTAATTTTAATATTTAATCTCAGGGCTTATTAAAATGATGCTTGTTAATTAATTGCTATAAATAAATGGTATTTTGCCTTTTTTATATTTTATTTATTGGCAACCAAATGTAAAATGAAAACTCAAATCCCAGGGTTAGTTTGTAACATCCGGTATAAAATTTACTTTTGAGTATGACTCTTACTTAGGTATAGCAAATGCCCACCTTTCTGCGAGTGATAGTAACCTCTAATATTGAAGTGTAAACAGAGATGTTGAAGACCCTATATTTTCAGCGTAAATGATCGCAAATCTACCAACAATTAACAATTTCACCTGAGGTATTAAATAGCAATGTAATTTAATGAATCAAGTACATGTATTACGTCATAGGATGACGCCAACCGTCTTTTGTTTTGGATTCTGGTCGACTTCTTCTCCGAATCCTGCAGGATTTAGTGACGCCACGGCTCTAATTTCTTTCTGGAACTCACCCTGCGGCTGGAACCTCTTTCTGGACCTCGTACGATGTCGGCTTTAGCTGGACTACAATGCTGAAGACCATTTAGAAGCCCCCTTCTATTTCAAATCGAGCTCGAAAAGTGAACTTGGTTTCTGGATTGCAAAACCAAGGGATGGCACCTTCGTAATTATCTTCTGGAATACTCCTGGCTGCACCTGTCTGCTTGTATACACCAAGGAAGGCCCAATCAACGCGCTGCACACAATGATCAGCTTGCCGCTAACTCAAAAATGGTTGAAATCAAGCCCCGAAGTCAAACTCAGGTAGCTTCCGGATCAACTTTCCTCTTAGATGATACTTTATATCTCGGTGAAAATTCGCACAATTGGACTCTACACACTGGTGATTCAATAAACAATATCAATTGATAGTACATACATACATAATCGATCCTCTTCTACCTTACGGTGTCAAGGTGTCGCGGCAGAAGTTCCTCCATCCACGACGATCATTTGCTAATAGTTCCGCTTGTCTCCACTGTATCTCTCTTTCCTGGAGCTCCTTGGCTACCTCATTATTCCAACTCCTATTTGGTTTGCCCTTTTTCTTTTTCTTGTCAACTGCAGCCTTCTATATTATTTTAACCTTTCTATTCTCATTCATTCTCACTACGTGTCCGAACCACGTTAATTGACGCTCATAGCCCAAGTCTCACTACCGTATTCATAAAACTGGCACATATATCGTGTTAAATATTTTCCGTTTTGTGGCATTGCTTACTTCTTTTTTCTTTATAAATGTTTGGTTCAGTGCATAATACAATTTGTTACCACTCTTGATCCTGTTGTTAATTTCTGCTTCTAAACTACCTCCTGCACTTATGATTGAGCCCAAATATTTGAACTCTTCTACTTGTTTAACTTTTATGTGGTTTATCATTATTTCTATTTCCTGTTTATCCTTTCCTACTAGCATTGTTTCCGTTTTATCTATATTAATATTCATATCTGTAGATCTTAGTTGTTCGTTCCACACTGTTACATTGTTTTGCAGGTCTTCTTCTTTATTTGCTACTATCACCAAGTCATCCGCATACAACATCTCAGATACGTAAACTTGTTGTAAATTATATACCCCTACTCTTGCTGTTTTTAATCTTTGTCTACATGGCTTGTATAATTGATCCATTAATAGGATAAACAGGAGTGGGTTCAGGACCCCCCCCCCCTGTCTGACCCCTTTGGTTGTGACAAATTAATATTAACTTTTAATGTACAAAATTCAAATCAAAATGGGAGCCAATTTTATCAAACAGCTTCTGGTTTGGCTTCGCTTATAAACAATGACAATAGAATATCTAGTATCCTAGCAACATGTTTATAATTGTTTTCACGTAAGTTTGAACAATGTTTTCTTAATAACTAAAATGTTTTTGCATAAATGTCAATTTTGAGCACTGCAACCTCAGTTGTTTGCTTTTTTCCACTTTAGTTTTAATAAACACTGATCTCACAAGTTTAATTAGCACTGCACTTTGTCTTTCTTCTCTCTTAGGTTGCCATTCCATGCCCTTTGCATTTTATGCCTTTTTTACACCGCTTTTCACCCTTAAGTTGCATTACCGATTGCTGGCATAATGAAATTAGCACTAAAACGCTGCAAAACTTTTGTAATGCCTCGAAACGCCTCTGTATTTAAGCAAAATGATATTCTTGTAGTGATGTGACAATATTAAACTGTAGATGCCTTTGCCATAACGAGCACAAAAATTGAATAATTAGCTGAACGCAACCCTGCCGATCCTGTTTTATTCAAATGCTAACCTCTGCTAATCAAATTCCAGTTACTGCTAATCATATCTTGTATACGTATTAATGTTTAATAATTACTTATTGTTGCAATAAATAGAATACCAATTCTGGGCCTATCTGAGTCTTTTTTTCATGTTCGTGTATTAGTTATGCAACCAGAATTTGTATAAGCAATATGCCATTACAATACATGCTTATGCCCAAAGAAACATTTTCCAGGTGAAGGGTTATCAAAGGTGAGATGTTTTAGTTTGCATAAGGATTTTTTCTTTCAGTATAAAGAATAAACTGACATTAACGAAAAAATGTAGAGTTCAGCACAATTAATTTAAAAATGTCCTTTTCAGATTCAGGTAAAGCGCTGTCCAGTTCTAGTCGAGTATCGTTGTACAGTCAATTAGCTGAAACCAAATGAGTGGTCAGATGTGGATAAATAAAATTTATTTTTTGTAATGTCTTCAAGTTCAATTTATTTTCCAGTAAAATAGAAGAAAACATGTCATAATTTAGAAATCTCTTATGGAATCATGTAAATAGTCAGGTAAAATAAGAATTACTGTCTTTAGTCAGAGATGGCGGCAAGGAGTGCAACGAACTGTAACTTTGAGCAAGCGCTTTTCTTATATCTACTCAAATTATAAATTAATAAAGAAATCTATTAGATGTCTAATGCTGTGTCGAATTATAACAACGCTTGATTGCACTTCACTGATTGAAGTAAGTGGATGTATTACAACTTGCCAAGGAGCGAGTTGTGTATGTTTAGAAACTGCCACGCGCTAATTAAGTAAAATTTAAAGGCGATAATTCACTCAAATACATCACTACACTTTTACTTTACCATGTAAAAGTGTGCAATTGTGCAGAAACTGCAAGCTCCATTTGCATCCGCTGCATCAACTTTTACTATCATAGTGACCTTGATACATAAATTATTCACGACTTTACACGTAAGTGGATATACATGCATACATAATTACAAAACAAACCGCAGCAGTTCTCGGATTGTTTCAAAAGTAAATTGCTCAATGATTTTCCGGTTTTAAACTGGGAGCGATTTTCTCTCCTCAATCATGGCTGGCCAGATTTTGGCCGACCCACTTCTGGCTCGGTTCCCAGACGAGCAACAATGGGAGATTCTGTGAATGCGATTCGAATTAAAGTAATTCGATTTTGCCAACCTCCAATTAAACTGCCACTAGGTCGTGCCTGAATCGGATCAACCGCAGTAATGTTTATCACGGTGCATGCGAATTGCGTGTGAAGTGCAAGGCAATTTCTATTTGTACCATTACAGGCCTTTACTTCCATCGGCCTCTGTAGGATTTTGCAGGTTTACGCTTGGGAGAAAGTGTCAATCTCATAAAAACATCGAGGCCTGCAGAGTAGGCTACGACCGACCTTTAGGCGAAATTTTATATTTCCCAGCTAATAAAAGATTCATGTTTGTGCGAGAAAGTATTTTCCTTTTTACTTGCATAAATATTTATGGCCGCACTCCAATTCACGGTCAATCAAACCAGCTTCGTGCCAGCACACTTCGCTAGTTTTTATTTTATTAAGCTGACTGGCATTAGATAAACTGACAGTTTAAATAAAAACAAATGCGAACTGCATTGCTACTTTCAACGTTTTAAATATCGAAGTTTTTGCTAGTACAAGGAAACTGCTTTTCGTTGAGTTCACATTCAAATTGGCGGAGGAACCGCAGTAATTTAAACATGGTAGTAAAATTGAGATAATTATAACTAATACGGTTCTTTGTGCAAGATTGTAGGGCAGTCGGAATTGGATCAACTGAAATTTAACATTTGGTTAATTGGAAGCATTGGGTAAGGTTGTAGGAAGCAAAAAAAAAATAAACATTAGGACACACATTTTTCTTATACAGGTATTTGGATCGCTGTTATATGTTTTGAAAGAAAATATGTGGTAATGGTAAGGAACACCAAAATAATAAAAGGGAATAGCTTGTCACATTTTAGACATATGCACGGTGCCAATTTTAACTTATTCACCATTGGTAACATGTATTTTCAAAGTTACAAATTAGGTTAAATAAGAAAAATGCCAGGATTCTTTACAACACTATTACTACACTATCCAACTAAGTCTCCATATTATTTCTTAGAAAATCTTAAGTATTTTTCGGTTATAAGCGTATCGTTATAAAAAAATGGTTCAATAACGGTATTAATGAAAATACCACACCGAACATTAATAGAAAATTAACTCTCATAATCTTTGTAGTAATGTGATATGAATTAGATTTTTGTTTGTGTTTTGTAAGTGTACATCGTTTCAAGGCAATCGCGATATTAAATAGATCCAGAAAAATAGTAAGTGATGTATTTCGCTAAGCAGCAATTTTAGGTATAGGTACATATGTGCTATAGTCCTTTAAAACTAAAATTATTTACAACCCAAAAATTAAAAAAATTCAGGGTGTTTGATTTAAATTTCTATATATAACTATATTCGAGATTAGCAATACCCCTAAAAACTACTGGCGCTTTCCTTATTTAACTTAGTTTTTAACTTCAAAAATACACAAGTTACTAATGGTGGACAAGTTAAAATTGCCACCCTGTATATAGGGCGTCAATATTTAAATGGGCCACTATTGGCATCTCTAACACCGTAGAGTGATAAAGATAAGTCACTAGATGGAATTGAAAAAATAAAATGTGTGATTGTTTCTATTTGTATATGGCTTCTTCATTGATATCTTTAATCTAAATTTTTATCATTAAACTGTGTAGATCTACTAATATTACTAGATTCGTCAACAGAGCCGTTTTATGTCCTCTATATTGAATTTTTATACCTTTAGATAGTCTTGTCAGTAGGGTAACCAGATTTCAATTTATACAAACCTTGAGATTCTTCTCGAGTAAAAAAGGTTTTCTTCAATGGGAAATACAGAAAACAAAAAGCAATCAAATAAAAACAATATTTTTAATCCTTTCTATTACTGGTTAGCAAATATGATGCAGGGTGTGATTGAAATACTTTCTCATATATTAACGGCGGACTCTACGTCAAAAATTGACCAAAAAGTTGATATAAGCCTAGGTCCAATTCTTAACGCTACGGAGGTATTAGAGGGGGGGGGGGGATTAAAATTAGGTAATTTTACTGTAAATTGGTAAAAAAACAATCATATTTTCGACCAATAGAAGGTTTATTTATGAAATGGTTTTTAATTTTTACTTATTAAAATTAGCAACCCGTATAAATGTTTCTATTAGAACTTTTTAACAGACAAGAATTTGGTTAAAAATGTATTGAAAAGCCTTTGTACCTTAAAGAACTTTTTAGCTCTTTGTAGTTTTTCGTGAAACCAATAGTTTTTGTACCAAAAATAAAGTACGTACATTATGGGTTGCCAATTTCAACCCGTTAAACCCATACATAAAATTAAAAAAGAATAATAACTCTTGTATTGGTAGAAAAGAGCTGCCAATTTTGATTTGAATATCCTTTCCTAATTTTCAGTAAAATGGCAAAAATTCAGTTATAACCCCTCTCTAATATCTCGGTAACGGTTGGGAATTAAACCTATGTTTATATGATTTTTTTGTCAATTTGTGACGTAAAATTCGCCATTAAGATATGGCCAAGCATTTCAGTTATACCTTATATGCACAGGGTTCAGCAACAACCAGGAGGTGAAAGATATTTAGAAAATTATGAGAATTACATAAAATGCGCTTATATAAAAGTTGCAGGTACTAAAATGGTGCACATTCAGAAAATGTTTTTATTGTACATGGTGGCTCACCAAAATATGGCGAACCAAATTTATTCTTTCTTTTACAGTATGATCAAAAATGTTTTTATCTACTATGGCTATGGAATAGTTCGTAATGTATGAATGCAACTATAATTCACTTAAAAATCAAATATTAAATTTTACATTTAAATATAAACGTAGTTGCATTCATAAATTAGGAACTATTCCATAGCCATAGTAGATGAAAGTAGTTTTTGAACATACTATATTATAATATGCTTTATTTCATACTGATGTCAAAAATGACATTTTTCGAATTATTTATGGTACAAAAAATGGAACATTAAAATCCTAGTACTTTAAAGTAAAATTTTAAAGTTCAAGTACTTTAAAATTATACGTCAGTTGTTGACATGACATTTGAAATAATTTACAACTTTTCATTTAAAATTCATTAAACTTGCAGTATGAAATAAACCGTTGTATTCACCACGAACGAAGAGGTCCTCGCAAGTAATTCCTTCCTCGGCTGACGCATCGGACGTAAACAACTTTCTCATCTTTACAATGCCACTTTTCGTTCTAGATAAATAAACTACTATTATTGATGTATGATCAAAAATTATTTGCGTATAGTATGGCTATGAAAGAGTTCCTAATTGATGAATGCAATTATAAGTCACTTCAACATTAAATGTCAAGTTTGAATTTAAGTTAAACGTAGTTGCATTCATAAGTTAGGAATTATTCCATAGCCACACTAAATGAAAATAATTTTTGATCATACCTACTTTAGAATACCCTATACTAATATAAAGTTGTATGGGTCTAATGTTAACCGTTTTGGAGATAATAACGATTTTCTTATAAAAAGACTTAACTTCAGGAAGCTGCTCTAAGTAACAGGAAAGAAGTGAATAGCAAAAAAGTTAAAAAAATGTTTTTTGTGAGGTACTTACCTTACGAGTGAGAAATAGTACCTCTGAGCATTGATGCTATACAGAGTGCTCAAAATCTACAAAATTTGGCAATATCGAATTTTTAAATGGAACATCCTGTATATCTATTTTTGAAAACCCTTATGACGAGCTTTCTTCTGATATCTTATTTCTTATCGCTAAATTCTACCATTCATTCTATTATAGGCGAGTTAAAACGTAAAAAAACAATTTTAGTCTCTTTTACGCTGCTGTATTTAAAAAGATAAAAAATAAGTAGGCACCTTAAAAATAATAATTTAAACACAAGAGGTAAAGCAGAAGTGTAAAACAACAAAAATTCAACTATAACTATAATCAAATATGAAGTAAATCAACAACTTTATATAATAGCTATTTATGCAACAAGTGCTAAAAGTCGACTTTTATGCGCGAGACATGAAAATTATGAAACTCAGCCTTCGGCTTCGTTTCATAATTTTCATGTCTCGCGCATAAACGACTTTTAGCACGCGTTGCATACAATATTTTATCTACGACCTTAATTTTACCGTTATTAATCCATAAATATCGATTTAAGAAAGGTTCGCATCTGCGACGCTGCGTCATAATGAATAGTAGCCTACGCCGCTGGCGATTGTTTGGCCACGCCCGTGCTGTCAAGGTGAGTTACGAAATGTAATTATTGATACTCAACATATGACTGTATTCATTACATAACGCTTTAATTATTTCAAAAACGCTTTATATGTAACGCAAGAAGCAACTAGAATAGCTTTACAACTTCACTTGCAGTTCGAAATTGTAGTTTTGAACCTCGCTTCACTTTTAGCACATGTGCTAAAAGTAAACAGCTGATTTCTTTAAACACGGTAAACTATAAAACGTCACTTTTAGTGAAACAAGCTAGCGCTAAAAGGCCTACTTTTAGTGGTGGTCGTAGTATATTATGTTATTAGGAGCAAAAGTTATATTTTATGTGGCGAGGCCGAGCCACATAAAGATACTTTTGCTCCGAATAACATATGTTATTTTTTCTTCAAACGTTTTTATAACAAATTATTTACAATTTTATGAACAAAATTCGAAGAAAATTACTTGATCTCGTCAGCGGCAGATAAAGTCGTCAGCGGCAGATAATATTATCTGCCGCTTGTCAATAAAATGACAGTTTAGCATCATTAATCCAGCAGTATAATGCCATATTTTACTGCCGTTTGAAGAAAATAGTATATTATGTTATTAGGAGAAAAAGTTATACTTTATGTGGCGAGGCTGGACGGGTTATCTGCCGAGCTTGCGAGGCAGATAAGTACAGCCGAGCTTGCGAGGCAGATAAGTACAGCCGAGCCACATAAAGATACTTTTGCTCCGAATAACATATAGTATTTTTTCTTCAAACGTTTTTATAACATATTATTTACAATTTTGTGAATAAAATTCGAAGAAAATAACTTGATCTCGTCAGCGGCAGATAAAGTGTTTTAGATGCCATGGCAATGAAGTGACCGTTTAGCATCATCAATCCAGCAGTATAATGGCACATTTTACTGCCGTTTGAGGAAAAACTATTTTTCCGCCGATCGATACGAGTACTAATTAAAAAAAAATAGGAAATACTCGAGTATTCCCTGCCTAGGCCGGGAATATTATTCCTGTACAGTTTTATTGTAAATTACCTAGCAACGGCTGATGTAATGGAATGTTTGACTTTGCTCAACAAAATGTTGTCAATAATGTGTCAGTTCTAGTCCGATTGGCGGAAAAAGTATTTTAAAAAAATCTATTTTGAAGCCATAGATCAGTATGCCCAAAATGGTTCCCAAATTTAACACCACTTTATCTTGTAGTTTTTTCTTCCGATTGTCTAAGAATGCTTCAATTAATTCGCTGCAGTTCATATTGTAATTCTTCCAAATTTTTACCGGAAGCCATGGCCTTTATATTGTAGGTTGCTATTTTTAGTTCCAGTTCCAACCCAGCGATTGTTAGCAATCTCCGCTGTCTTTCTGATTCGACTGTTGTCTTGGTCGCTCAGATTCAAGCTGCTGGAGCTGAGGATCCGTTTCTTCTTTTCTTGCTTATCATATGAAATTTAGAGGATAGTGTTGCTCAAACGGCTTAGCGAGTCGCAGTAAATTAACCGATTTGACGGACTCTATCCTCGCTTAATGCTATTTGATATACTGCTGTTCTGATCTCTTTAACTCCAACCAGCAGTCAGTGATGAGCAAAACTAATGCCTTACGTGCTTGTGTTTATAAATTTCCATTTTTGAAACCTCAAATCAATTAAAAAATTATATTAGCCCACACTAAGTTTATAACATGATGACTGTTCGCAATTGCCAGAACTGGAAATCGTAGAAAAGCTAGCGCAGAACAGGGCAATAATTAATAAACGTTAATAAATCCGAATTTTATCAACAGTAAAAACACAAGAGCTTTTTTGTTATCGGATAAATTTCTCTTTGTAACGAAATAATTTTGCCAATCAGTAATTTTACGGGAAAAATCGCGAGACCGAAGATCGAACGATTTTGTTAAATGTCAGTTTTTCGAGCAAAATTACTGATGGAAGAGAAATTTATCCTTAAAAGAAAAGCTCGAGTGTTTTTTGGCAAGATTAACGACATAATATTTAATGAACAACAATAATTATCCTATTAACTTCACCAAGTAATTATAACTGACAGGGCAGACATGAAAGTGACGTAGGTACGCCTACTAGATGTAGTCTGCTTATAAGGAACAGGCATTTTTATCACTTATAATTACACGAGAGCTTTTTTTTTGTCGAAGTAAACTTGACATTTTAATGAGAATTTTTTGCTTGGCAATTTAGCGAAAAAAACTGCCTCCGAAAAGTCCGAGGACGAGTAATTTTTTCTGGCAGTTTTTTGAGTTGAATTGCCCAAAAGCAAGGAAACTCGAATTATAAATGTTAAGTTTACTTCGATAAAAAAAAGCTTGAGTGTAATTCGGTACGACAATTTAATGAATACATACTTAATTTACATATTAGGTAATTTAGAAGTCACTAAATTAACAAACAAGGCAAAAATTATTTTAAAATTAGACCGTTTTAAAAGTTAGGTTCCGTTTTGTCGCTGGAAAAGTTAGGGCTAACTTTTGCCGCTGTCATAGTGACAAAAAATTCGCGGCTTATGGGATTTTTAGTGCATGCATTAAATTGTCGCCGTAAAAATGCATGCACCTTTTTTATCGCTATAGTAGTTAAAGTCCAGAATGCGTTTAAGTCGTTTTAAAGAGACTTACAACACATTTCGGATTTTGGAAATACCACAGTATCCCTAACACGTTCTAGTATTTTTTTCGGGCATTGGCTGCAGTCGGTCTTTGAGTAAGATCGAAGTCTGAAAATTCTTTATTGATTTTTTTCGTCTGACTTTTAGGTATGTTAACGAATAATTAAGATGTGGTAACGGCCCGACCACAACCGTGCAACGATTCAACGATGTCATCAATTAAGTGCTGGTCAAATTACTTAAAAAAGTATTTAATTACCAATTACCGCCCAATGAACTAATTAATTACCAGATTTTCAATTACTCAAATGAAATAGTAATTCAATAATCAATTACTTGCTACCTTGTAATTGCACAACACAAATTACTTTGACTAGAAATTGTCATATATTTGTATTTAGATAGCCATATGCTAGTACATTGTTTGAAACAAGCAAATTGAAATACTCAAATAATTATTATGAACAAATATTATATAATGAGGTTATTTGTTGTCAATTGTTATGGAAAAAATTAACTCTGGATTTACCGCAGACATATTTTTCGCTTCTTACACACTAATTATTAGCAAGCTACAGTGCTACATGCTGCACAACCTACATTGCACAAGACACAACACACGCACATTTAATCTACAAACACATGTGCCTGCACCAAATATCTCTTTGCTCGTGCACAAAATTAGCTGTTATCCGACTAGTCATAGGATTATAAATTATACTTATACTTACGTATATTGCTCCAGTAATGCCCTATTGCTATTTGCTTAACACATAAAGTAATTCAATTACAGCGAGTAATTTCAATTATCACAAGTAATTCAAATGCTTGCAAAGTAATTTAAATACTTTAGAGTAATTTAAATACTTTATAGAATAATTTAATTACTCAAAAACAATTGAATAATTGAATCTACTAATTAATCACTTTCACAAAGTAATTATCAAGTAATTTTTAACAGAAATATCAGTTACCAATTACAATTATCATATTTTAAAAAGTAATTGCATTTCAAGACAAATAAAAAAGGAATTTAATTAGTAGTTAAATTATAAAGTAATTAATTACTGCCCAGCTCTGGTCACTATTCTTCCATGAATTTCAATATCCGTGGCTGCTCCATCGAACTCGCAGGCAAGTAGAGCCTGGCAAATTCCGAAAAACAATGGGCAGTGCTATAAAAAGGGTTTTTGGCATGGACACTTCTGTAATGATATATTGATGTTTAAATTAGTTTCTTAAATTACTTTGCCATTTTATTTATTTAGTACTGAGTATAAGAACAAGCTAAAAGTTTAAAATTAAGCCGTTACGAATCCATAGTATAGCCTTACTAAAAAAATTAGGTGATATTTATTACTCTAATGTTCGGTATTATGAAACTTTTTATTTGCTAAATAAAATTTACTTTGAGAATATACGAGTATTAATTTATTCCGTAGATTTGCATATTATAAACGCAAAATAACTTAATTCGTTGTTGTGCATCAAAACGTTACTGATTATGATATTTTATTTACTAGTAAACAATTTTTGATGCGCTTTTGTTTATTTGCCTATTAGTTTACTGGGGAAGTAAATATACTCCACAAATAGTTATCTAATGATTTATTGATCGTTTCTAATACTGACCATAAAAATCATTGCTTATGCAGAGAATTGCACAGAAGAGCCTAAAGAAATTTTTAACTTGAAAATTTTACAAAAATTTCCGAAATAACTGGAAAACTACTAAAACTAAATACGTATACAATTTTCATAGCGTACGAGTCATAATATTACAGTGAGCACTTGGTTAAAATGCAAAAATTAAGGTAGTTTGGCTAACAAATTTTGAATATATATTCTTCAAAGATTATTCCCACGACTTTTTATTGTCTTTATAAAAAAAGTTAAAAAAAAATAAACAATTTAAAATCTAGAAGTGCTGAAGACCAAACATACGGGACATTTTCTGTTTAAATTTCTTGGAGGGGTTTTAACCACCACCCTCTAAGGTATTGTCATATCCATCTTGATTTCTTTGAGAAAAGTGTTGAAGAATCACTTAACTATTGTAAGAATTTGTTTTTTCTAATAAAGTATTTATGTGAATATTTACTAAATTAAAAAATTTCAAATTTGACATGAAAATCTATCAGAGAACAATTAATGAGCACAAATATGTGTGAGCACTATTACATTTATATGAAAATTAATGTCTCTAGGTCTTGGCAGTGGATCTACGGAAGATCAACATTTTGTAGGTTATAGAAAGACGAAGCATATTTACACTATTGCAAATTAGCGGCACCGGAAGCTGATTTGTAGGCGCCCGCAGCAGCATTTAAATTTGGGCCTTTCTTTCTCTGACTTTCCTTTATTACACCATCGAGCCATCTGCGCTTGTACGATGTTCTTGAAACCTATTCCACAGTAGTAGTATACGAAAACGTTTTGAAATAGTATTTAAAATTATTGTTTTGTTAATCATCAATTGTTCATTTTAGTATTGGACCAAAATTCCAGTTTCCAGAAGAAAATAAGACAACTAAAATTTCATTTATTTATTCTCCTTATAGACATCAAGAAAATACAAACAGGTTCAGAGCCTTATGCAATCAACCTTCAGCGAATTCTGTCGTGTAAAGATAGATGCCGTGTGCAACTTCCATTATTTTATTTTGTTTAAAAAATAAATAATATCTGCTATTTTTATTTTAATATGAAGATAAACCTTGAAATTATAAAAAATAGCCCGCAATGAAGTGGGGGATTTTTAAGTACTGATTTACATAATTCAGTTTTAAATTATCTTTTAATTGTCTTTTAATTTAAAAATATTAATGTATACAGGCTCACCTATTTTCAATTTAGTTTATGACTAGGAATGTATCAGATTTTTGTGAAAAATAGTTGCTTATATACAGTGTGTCCCCCGATAGGTGAAACGACTCTTGTAAAAGGTAAAAAATTCTCGATTTAAATTTGAATTTTTTAGGGTTTAGCCCTGCTGGTTAAAGGCGAATTTCTAACATAATTTCAGTTTTGAAATATCAAATATGCCTTGGAAATGTTCAAAAAACTTATTTTATCCGCAAACGTCACAAAAGTGACAACTTATTTGTCTTTATTGACAAGGTAAAAGTGTCACTTTATCTGCCTAAGCAGACAAAATAGCGACTTTTGCGTACTTTATCTGCCTAAGCACACAAAATGATTGCTCTCTTTCTTTCTTTCTATGTTTGTTCGCCATCTCCTCCGAAGATACTGGACCGATTAAATTGTATGATGGCTTAAAATTTTGCTAATTTTTAGAATTAGTTCGTAGGCCGGTTTTTATTTTCAAAAAAGTACGAAAAAGTTTTAATTTAAATAAACCTTTAAGCAGCGGATCGGAGCATCTGTCGCCGTGGGTTATGGTGTGACAGCTGCTGTGGCCGTGTGCTATTAGCACGGGTGATTCAGTATGTTCATATATCATTACTGTTGCGCGTTATCTGAACAACAGAGGTTGGCGCGGGGTACAGTGCTAGCCTGAAATTTACCTGAATACGTTTGCGGATAAAATAGTATATGTTATTCGGAGTAAAAGTGACTTTATGTGGCTTAGCTGAATTATTTGCCTCACTAACGTTCGGCTAAATAAACTTCAGCTTCGCCACATAAAGTATCACTTTTACTCCTAATAACATAATCTACTATTTCTGTAGAAGAAAGTGCCTTTTATGTGACAAATACGACAAAAAGTTATTAAGAAAAGTTGTTTAGAATCAACATCTAGGTCCCTAAAGTTTTCTTTATTATGAAATAAAAAACTTTGTTAAAAATATTTGTTTTTCCTTGGCAGTTTTTGTTAAAAATAAAATTCTTTTATATGGGATCTAAACATAAAAAAATGTGAGAGATCAATGTTGGTAAACGATTTTGAAATTTGGTATAAGGGCCTACATGTTGATTCTAAAGAACTTTTATTAATAACTTTTTGTCGTATTTGCTACATAAAAGACGCTAATCAACAGAAAAATAGGTTTTTTGAACATTTCAAAACTGAAATTATGTTAGAAATTCGCCTTTAACCAAGCAGGGCAGAACCTCAAAAAATTAAAATTTAAATCGAGAATTTTTTACAGAGTCGTTTCATCTATCAGGGCACACACTGTATAAACACTATTTGGTTATAAGCATGATATTTTTATAACAAATATATATTTTATTTATAATTTGGGTCAGATTACGGTTATTTATAATGATAAAAATGCAAATGCGATAATAATCGCAAGCAGCGTCAAACAGCATTATAATTGTCAAACCTGTGCATGAACAGTTATATAAAAGCACAGCTATTACATTATCACAGCTTTATGCAGCCGAATATTTGGAAGTCCAACAACAAACTTAATGCTCCACTTGTTCAAGATAATTATGTATTTATGTTCTCTTCTTTATAAAAATTCATCGATTACTCCTCGACGATAACAGCTAACTTTTTGAATGTTGAAATTGAACCAGCTTTAATATTGTAATAATTCATTATACAGTGATGTGAAAAAGTTAGATCACTTTGAACTACAGAGAATTAAGTTCTAAAACGACTTTTCTCTTGGATTATTCTAGTAATGGCTATAAAAATGGATATACACTTAAATAACATAGTAAAATAATGCTTCGATTCTATTTAAGTACTATTGGGGTGGAGCATAGCAATTTTTGTATGAAATTCATGGATGCCTTGTGTCAATGAATCATTTATTTAATTCTTGTTTAAATTGACAGCCTTGTTCTAGAAATAGGGTAGGATGAGTTGCCATGAGTTTTCCATTGAGTTGAGGTTAGGATATTGTGTTAGTTATTGCACTAGCTAACTCATGATGTACGATGACGAGCACTGTATCGGAAAATGAAAAACATGTTTTACGCTAGGCAGCACCTTATTTTGTGGGGTATTTGTGGACCAGTCGTCTCAGCCACTGCAGCCGAGGCCACAGCGAAACAGTGGAGTGTTCGGGCAAGTGTTCGGTTCCTGGCCCGGGCGTTCCGGTTTCGCTTAGTTAAAGATTATTGGAAGCGATGCCCGCACCCCCTGAAGTAATGCGACAGCGGCTCCAGGGGGTAACGGTAGGTGAAAAAAAGTGTCTAATTTTGTAATATTTTGACATGTTTTGTAATATTTATTCTGTCAAAATGGCATGCATTATATCACCATTAACGTGGGATGCTTTATTACGGGAAAAATGCACCATGGAAAATCTCAGTAGGATACATACACCCATATGGACCTGTTTCTTTGGCTTTGTTGTTTTCTGCATCATCTTATGACGCACAAAGTGACAATAGCGCAACCTGTCGTATCTTGTAGAAGCATTTGAAGCTGATTGATACGCACCATGTGAAAAGTGAACAAATTATCCGCAGCGCCAGGATTGATAATCTGGACTGACCGTCGTCACTGATAGTCAGCCGCAAGTGAAACGGACCAACGAAGACGATCTCCAGGGTGCTTGCCACAAATTGTTCAAAATTGGTACAGCATACATCACCTCGCATCAAAAGACAAAAGCGATAGTGTTCCACGGAAAATACTCGGTAAGGGTGAAAATTATCACTAATGGCCAAACAATTGAGCTACTGCGCCATTTTAACTATTTTGGATACGATACTGAAAGTGAAATGAAATTTTTAGGAGTAGCAGGGCCAGACATAAATAGAAATGACGATATCAGGGAATCTAAACATTGATTTGGCAAGTGAAACAATCGAACAAAATAAAGAAAACAGGATATTACATGTTCAAACAAGAATGCGTGACTAACGCCTACCGAAGATAGTTTACACGTATCGCACTCGGACAAGGAGATAATTTGGAAGGGTCATACATTTGTTGAAATCTTTGAAGGGCGGATGAAGAATATGAAGAAATATGCGTGTTCTCTGCGTTCCACGTGTCCCCTTACTCTAGAACAATGCACCTCAAGCATCGCACTCTGAAACGCATAATTCCAACATGAGACGAAAGACATTAAGTGAAGTGATTCTCGGATTCGAGTAACCAGCATTAAATGTGATATGGATGACTTCAGAATAGAAACGACATACCATTAAAGCCTCAAGAAACTTTAACTTTTTTTAAATATTATTTATTGTCATTAAGAGGGAAAGGGAAATGGCGGCTCAGTTTATAAAGTTTAATAATAAAATACATTCCGAAAATTATGTGATATGATTATCACCTTTTAGTATCATTGAAGAAAGTATTAACAAGAGTGACAGTTGAAGACGCTGACCAAGCGAAGAATTTTATGCAAACACTGGGTGTACATAAAGTCAAAAGATTTCTAGTTTGGAGGTGTTATGAAATTACCAAACAGAGGGAGTTAATGGGTTGAGTTAGAGGAGGAGTACATCGACCGTAGGTAATTGTTTTGTTATTATATTCATTACCACCACCATCATCATCATCATCCAGCCTATTCTTGAGTTCACCGTCGAACGTAGACCTCCCTTAACAGCTTCCATTTAGATCGCTCTTGTGCGTCTCTCATCCCGTGTCCTGTCAGTTGTTTGATATCATCGCTCCACCGTGTTCCAACAAGTCTTCCTCTGTTTCGCCTGTTGGTGCGGAGTCTCTACTTGACTATCCTCTTCATCCACTTGGTGACGGCCAGTCTCGCGATGTGTCGAGTTATTTTGGTATTTTTGTGTTTCGTATAAGATCCCTCAATTTGATCTCGATCATAGATTTTTCCATTTGTCCTTGGGATTCTTGGAGCTTTCTTACATATGTTTTTGTTAGCGTAAGAGTTTCGCCCCATACATGGCGTAGGCAGAACACACCTTTAGTTTCATCGGTACGGTGATGGGTATGACATTTCTGAGTCTTCCGAAGGCTGTCCATCCTAAACATAGTGTTTTAAATGCGTACTCCAACACTGCATTAAAGAGTTTGGGAGATATAGTGTCCTCTCGTTTGACACATCTGTGATTAGTCTCTTTGTGAATTCTTACGCGTACCGTTGAGTTCTTATAAATGTTGTAGATAAGCCGCTAGAATAGCTTCTGTTTCGATTGTATCGAACACCTTTTTGAAATCTACACATATCATTGCCAGGGGCTGTCTGTTCGATAGTTTCCTCTATTAGCACTTTAGTTGTTAACAGGTGGCCGTTTGTGCCAAATCCAGCTCTGTATCCCTTCCGCTTTTTCAGTTGGTAAACGTCCAGTTTCTGTTCGAATCGGTTGTTAATTACTCTGGAGATGAATGGTAATTTACCAAAGCAGTTTTACCTCCTTTTTTGTGTAGGAGTATCATCAGCGCATTATTCCGTCTTCTTGGTATTTCTTCTATGATAGGCATAGCTTCTTCTTCTTCTTCTTCTGATGGGGCTTGTAAGCTGCACTGAGACCTATTGGTCCATTGTGCTCCCACCTAATTTGTTATGGGTCTCGTTCGAAGAGGCCGGTTTCCAACGCGAATGAAAGAATCCTACCCATAGGAACGTCCCTTATCGCCTGGGGTTCCACCAGGCCGGCTCCAAAATGTTTATGTCGCAGTGTTAGGAGAGCCACACATTGACATAAAACATGAATTGAGGTTTCTTCCTCCAATTGGCACTTCCTGCAGGTGGCATAGGTTAAAAAGGGTTTGTATGTTTTGCATCAAGATGTTTCCTCTTGATTGTATTTGTAATAGTATTTCGTCTTCTCCAGGAGATCTGTTTATTTTCATTTGTTTTAGGATGTTTTCTATTTCACCTATGATTATATCATATATGTCTTCCGATCACTGGTTTTAAACTCACTGCATTTATTTATGCGTATTCGTCGTTTTTTGTTAAACTGCCTATATACGCTCTTTGGAGAAATATTTCACCACATTTAGTAGGGCTCTGTTAGTTAT